>JAUMHB010047583.1:4477-17167 GCA_032359685.1 Pittosporum tobira
ATAATAAACATATTTATTTTCTAGTTTTGAAATTGGTCAATTTGACCCTTAAAAGTCAATAATATACATTTATAATTAACATAATAATGAAATGCACCGAATTCACTATCAATTCGAAGTTTTGTGATTTCCAAAATCATAATAAACATATTTATTTTCTAGTTTTGAAATTGGTCAATTTGACCCTTAAAAGTCAATAATATACATTTATAATTGATCTGATTATGGGATCTCATACCAATGTTCTCATCTTTTGCAGCTAAGTTGCATTTAGGCAATTTCCAACAATCCCCACAACAAAACGCTTTGCTCTTACAAGAGTGCATCGATGCCATCAGTGAACATCAGAGACTTCTTGCCTTGATGAAAGGAGAGTGGGTAAAAGGTTTGCTACCGCACAGCAGTGTCCGAGCAGATTATATGGTTCAAAGGATTCGAGGTAACTTTATGCTTGTTTGCTCATCGTATGATTTTCTACCACCTTAAAAAATAAGGATTTTGTCACATTCATCTTAATTCATAATATTGTTTTTTTTTTTATCTTTCTTATTTTTTTTAGAGCTTTCCGAAGGAACTTGTGTGAAGAACTACGAGTATTCAGGAACTGGGGAGGTCTACGACAAAGTGAATAAGAAGTGGACTCTTGAGCTTCCTACTGATTCTCATTTGCTCTTATATCTATTTTGCGCTTTCCTAGAGCACCCAAACTGGATGCTTCATGTGGATCCCACACCTTATGCTGGAGCACAATCTAGCAAGAACCCTTTGTTTTTGGGTGTTTTGCCTCCAAAAGAAAGGTTTCCTGAAAAATACTTGGGTGTTGTATCTGGTGTTCCCTCTGTGCTTCATCCAGGAGCCTGTGTATTGGCTATTGGAAAGCAAAGTCCTCCGATCTTCGCCTTATATTGGGATAAGAAGGCTCAGTTCTCTCTCCAGGCAAGTTATACTATCTTGTCTATTTATATCGTTTAGTTTGCCAATTGTGCCTTATTTCTTGGATATGCTTCTAGGCTCCAGCATAAATATGGTAATTGAATCCGGCTGATCTTTTTTATGGGTACATGGGATTGGATCACGTGATAAAGAAAAAAAAAAAATTAATATTGGACATGTTATTGATATTTACTTTTTCAAATAGTAAGTAACCACCTTGTTGATTCTTTTTAGTTGTTTTTGGTTATCCAAACCCCATACTGGGGCCAATTTTACCTATCAAAAAATGAAAGGTAAAAAAATGCTTTTGGCTATGTTCTGAAACATTTGTAATATGTGTTGGACATTTCAACCTAAAATTGCTAGCAGGGATCGAATGAGTTCCCTTTTAGTACTGTATGTGAAGTTCTTTTTTCTCCCTTTGCATTATTCTTGTAAATGTATGCAACATACGCATGTATTTTAGAGTGTAAATAGCATGCGAGAATTAACGGTGCTATGTACTGATTTTAGAAAACCTATTTTACAGGGAAGACCAGCACTCTGGGACTCTATTTTGCTTATGTGCCATAGGATTAAGATTGGGTACGGAGGGGTTGTTCGTGGAATGCACCTGGGTTCTTCAGCCTTGGGGATTCTTCCCATTCTCGATCAGGAAGCTGAGGACTGAAAAATCTTTGAAGGTTTATTTTACGGTTTGGGTTAAATTAAGCCCCAAGGACGCTTGTCATTGTGCACTCTAACCGACACATTTCCTAAGCAAGCATTTTCTAAATTAGAGACATAATTCATAGCATAGGTGGAAAATGCATTATAATTGCTGTCAGATATTTGCTACTTGTAGTAGATTTATTAGAAGTACCTCAATTGTAACTTCTGTATCTTCAGTTAGGGTGCTGAAAATGGCATTTTGACGATGTGAACTTCTATTTTTTTTATTTTTTTTTGAGTGGTGTAAACTTCTAATTTTAGGTGTACAACGTTTCAAAACCTTTGATATTTTTTCAGAAACCTTTGAAATTTTTGGACACTATCTTGTATAGGGGTGACATTACTGTCAGTTGTACTCTAAAAAATCAACCGAACCAAGTAAATTGGTTAGAGAGTAGGCTAAAATCAAAGCTGACCTAAGTGTCTTCAATCCATCGGTTAGTTGGCTGGTTGATAGCAAAGCAAATACTAGTATAAGTAGCATAATAAAAATGTGTTCCTCGTTATTAATATGTTTGCTCATGGCAATTTTGGTCTCTCGGAGAATCACTTGTAGTATGGGGAAGAAATGGACTCTAGATGTACTACTAATTGTAAATGGTTGAGGAATTAAACCATATCAATTGTTTTGATGGCTCCGTTGCTTAATATATTTTTTTGTTTGTCTTCAATTCAGCAATCCCAAATTTACTTTTTATTTGATCAAATAAGGAAAAAATAATGTTATCGGCTAAATTCGATTGGTTAGTTGGTTAATTGGTTATAATTTTAAATTTTAGATTGTGTTAATATTATATACATATGCTTATAGTTAGACCATTTATAATTTTAAGATAATGGTCTCTTACAATTTATATGTTCAATAGTTAGAATTGGGCCTCTTAATTAAAATTTCAAGATTAATAGAATTAAAATACTCTATTCGTCCAAAAAAGAGTGAGTAAAATGTGAAAGTATGCAAATTAAGCAAATTAACTTTTTAGGAAAGAATATATTTTTTTGATAAAATTGTCTTTACAAGTATATTTTATAATGATAGAGAGAAAAAAAAAATTTTGATGTGACATAAAGTGAGAATAAGAAAGTAGTTACAACCTAAAAGTGATGTAAATTAAGTCATTCGTTTTTAGACAATGAAAAGAGTATCTGTGCTTATTTTTTTGTGTACAAAGAGAATATTAAATAAGTAATGTTTAGTATATATATATCGGTCTGCGGTTATAAAATACATTAAAATCGTAACCGACCAAATTTATCGGTTACATAAATATTTATAACCAAAATGGCTTGATTTTATCAGTTCGGCTGATTTTATTGTTATTTTTAATTAGTTTAGTCAGTTGACTCGGTTTGGTCAAAAAATTGTGCACCTCTAGTCTTGAACTCCTAGTTCATTAGCAATCTTTTTCCTTGTGTTCTGTTGAGCACAGGCTGTGAGGTACTAAAATAATTAAGCTTGATGACGATATATTATTACCCCGTATTTACATATAAATACTTTATTTTACGTTTTTTATTTGTTATTTTATTAAATTTCTATAAATTTTGCTTTCATTTATTATTTTAGTTTTGTCACACATATATATAAATATTTATTTATAATTCCTCCACTATCACCTCCCCTTAATAATTTTCATCTATTCCAATTAGTTTGGAGTAAAATGCGTGACTAAATTGAGTTGATCTTAAATATAACGTGTGTTTAGTTCGTAAAATTTTAATGTTAATTAAATATTTGGGATAAAAAATGCAACTGAGTTGAGTCAACTTTAAATATTAAGGTCATTTAGTCTGTAAAATTATGATATTAAAAGTGAAGATTTTATAAAATATTATTCTATTATTAAGTTATTTTTGTATATACATCTAAGATTTATGAAGTATATACTTCTAATGTTAGAAAGATTCTTTTCCAGCCGCTTAAATGAATGTGGACCTTTGATTTTGTGCCCTGGAGATCGACTGTTGTAAAGCAAGAACTTTAGATATCCATGGAAGACCTTACGAGAGAATGTATGTGTTTTTGTACTAAAAAAAAAGAAGTATGTGTTTCAATTGAAAAATAAAATTCAAGACAATGTTTTCATTAAAAACCTCAAAAATAAAATAAAATTTTGTAACTATGTTTTTAAGTTTGACTTAACTATTATTTCACTATCATATTATTACTACCATCTTAAAACTAGAAATAGAGTTGTTAAATTAGCCGAGTCGAAATTTTGAGAACAAATTAAAATTTAACTCAAGCCGAGTGAAAAGTTTGTGTAGCCTAACAAACTCAATGCGTTTACACGAACAAATTATTTTTCAAACTCAAATTCGACTTATTTACGTTTCGTTTTCATTAATAGGTGTGAATGAATTAAATTTTCATGAACAAACTCTAATTCAGCTCATTTGAAGCTCGATAAAAGCTCATTTTACTTACTAGTCGAACTGGAAAAAAAATTTGTTTAGCTCCACGAACTGAAACTCGACAAGCTTCAACTATATTTGCCACATCAGCAGTAAACAAACAATAATCCATAGCTTATATCGTCATACATTATTATCCAATACAACACATTTCTCATCGAAATACAACACACATTTGAAGCAGTATCTTCCAGCTTTATTTGCCACATTTTCTGTCAAATATAGCAACTACCACAGCTTAGCAGCCTTGGTAAATAACTCTCAAAGTCGACAAATAGCAAATTAATACAACAAACATATTAGAAAACCACCTTATTTTTCAAGCGCTAATTACCATGAGAAGTAGTTAGGCTGGCCAACCTAAGGAGTAACTTTAGACAGTGGAAATTAATCTGGCTGGCCAAAAGATGGAGATTTCAAAGCATCCATTATTGTCGGTGCTTCTTCCAGACAACTTTGAGTGTCGTCACTGATCATCCCCAACATCATTTTCTCCACTTCGTCTCGGGTGTGAATATGTATCTTGGATACCATTCTACAAAACTCACTGTAATCAAAGTCACAACGAGCATTAAGAATAATTAATTTAATCCAAACTTCATTTAAATAGTAACTAAATACAAAAAGAGATCCAAATTGTAATAGAAAAAGATCTCATCAAAATCTTGCATTTAATTGGAAAAAAGGTAAAAGAAAAGCACGAAACCAAAATTTTAGTTTGTTTGAGGCACTTACTTCCATGGATCGTCACCAACAACCATCGTGTCATTCTCATCATCAGTGAACAAAATGCGCCATCCTTTGGCAGGATCCCTTAAGAGGCCTTCCATGCTAAAGAGCCTCTCTAGCTCAATCAATAGGTCATCATAACCATTCAGCTTTGAGAGATCAATGGCTCTTCCCACCAAGTTTCCTTGCTTGTGGACCTTCACCCGATATATGTAACGTCAATTTAAAAGACATTTTTTTTAAAAAAATTGAAAATAAAATATGTAACACCAATGAGAGAAACAATGAAAAGAATAATCAAAAGTATCAACAACTAGTTTTCAGTCTTACCTTTGTGCAGCTCCTCTTACATGAACATTGAGAAATTGAAGTTGTCGCTTCTTCAGTCAAGGTAAAACCAAAAAGTTTGCAGCCAGTCACCGTCCCATTAGAAGTGTTATCTTTCTTCTTGCTGGAATTTTCCTCAAAATTGGGAGCAGAAGATATGATATCTACTTTCCTCAGTTCATGTGATAAATTTGGCTTTGTAACTTCATCCCTCGGAACCCCACTTTGAATGGAAGATTGATTTGGAACATTTTCTTTCAGGAAGTCGGTATGAGAGGGCATGGGAGGATCTTGACCAGCTTTATAGATGTCATTACAGGGAAGATACATGTTACTAGAACCTTCTGAAGCTAGCGGGTAGAAATTGGCTTTAGGTCTTTCATACATGTTAAGGAGATTGCAACCAATTTCAGCTTTCCCCCAAGTACCGATTTTGACATTTGATTTCCCAGTCAGGAAACTCAGTGGGCAAATTTCTTGACCTTGCAAGACCATTGGAAATACACTGGATTCCAAAAAGGCTGTGTAAGTATTAAAGGAAGGCTGAGCCCTCATTAACTCACGAATGTTTGTCTTTCCCATCCCATGTGATTTGATACTTTGATGCACAGTGGATTGCATCTCAAAATCATGCAGATGGTTTATCTTATCACATCCATAAAAAGGTGATACTAAACCTACATTTTCTTGACCTTGCAAGACCTTAGAGGATCTTACTGACTCCTCAAAGTCCAGAAACCCAACCCTTGCTGCAACAAGAAAATTCAGACTGTAAGTCGCAAAATGTGGGGAGGTCAAATATTTTTCTCTTCATCTCTTTTTTTTTTTTTTAAATTAAAATTTTAAAAAATTGGTGAGGTAAGATTTCTCTAATCAAGTTTTTACCAATAAGAATTTTGTACCAGAAATGGAGTTTTCAGGTGGAGTTGCCTGCAGATTTGTCCGCAGTTTCTTCAGCCTTGGGGAGGACTGAATGCTCAGGGGCGGGATTGAAACAGAAAGATCAATCTCCCAAGCTGAAATTCGATCTTGACGATCATTTGCATTGTCTTCATCCCATTTCACCTGTTAGATGTTACAGCAGGGGCATTATTTTCACAAGTTCATGGAATATGCAAGATATCAAAAAATTCAATTTGACAAATTTTCTTTTCATTTTACGAGAAAATCCTGCAGAAAATTGTATGCTTAATGTGAATATGATGGTAGCAGTTGCTGGTGCACTTTCATGTTTATGGACAAAGGGGACCTAGGTCAGTTTTATGAATCAGTTGACTTCATGGAATTTCCGCATATGATAAATCAATCCATTAGTCTTAAGACGTCATGTTACTTCTAAATAGGAACTGTAACTATTAAAGCTTGAAACCTAACAAGAGCTCAGCTGGAAAGCAAATCAGATGGATTCTGTCAGGTGCATATCCAAAACCTTCATAATTACAAATATAATGCCATCACAATACAACAAATAAAGAAATGGCTGACTAATGCTCCCTCCATTCCACAAAAGGAGTCCCATTTGCAAAATGAGCAAAGGACATATTTTTATCCCTTCTTTGCCCCTACATATAATGAGTGCTTACTTAGTAGGGGTGGCATGATGATGAAATTGTGATGCTAAACTTAAGGACATCTAGGACCCTTTTGTGGACCATATATTTATTTGAAACTGGAACTCTTTTGTGGAACGGAGGGAGTATTAGCTGAAAGCCTGAAAGAAACTAGAACCAATGGCAAATAAGCAGAGAGAAGATATAAGTAGAATGCTAACTGTACCAATAAACATCTCCACTTTGAGTTAGGCCACTTGTATGGATCCAGATCACCTATGCCAGTAACCACACCACTGAACCTGTAACAGAGCATATATATTTTCTTATAAGAATATTGTTCGATGAAGTACAACACATGCTTGAAGGTATCCTATTTTCTGTACCTTCTTTCTGGGTAATCATCCATATCAAACTTCACTTTGAATCTTGTTCCAACTGGAACCTGTCTGGTGATGCTTTTCACATATGTTTGATGAGTCACAACAAAATCAGCATGACTGGCCCTGCATAAAGTTTTTCACAAAAACGAATAATAAAAATAACAAAAATGATACAGCATCAAGAAAAACTGTAAGCCTGTGTCAAAGCCAGACATGCACAAGTTTTCCAAAAGAAAAGACAACAAGCAATTCAATTAGCACACACACTAATGCTGACACTACATATTTCCAAAGCTCATGCTGGTAAGCATGGTGCAAGGGGAGTAAATTTGTTTTTTTTATACAAGCAAGCAAAGATTTCATATGCTATGTCCATCCCAGAACAAGTATACCCATATTGACTTTTATGGTCAAATTGATTTTTTTTTTTTTGGGCTTTGTATTAGGGCATATTTATTAATCACAAACCTTGGGGTCGGTAGTAAATTCTATGTGGTTCGTCTCTCCACCTATACTTAAGAAAAACAGTAGAATGCTTTACTGATCCTTAAAATGATCAATTTGCAATCAAAGCCAAAGGTGAACATCCTATTCTGGGACAACCTGAGTATTCCCCTTGCTTTGCATTTTAATTATCAACAAAGTAGTACAATCATTTTAGCAAGAAAAGATGGATGGGGTACTACCTTGGGCTGTAGAAAACATGAAATGCGCTCTTGGTGGATATAGCATTAGCCACTGAGGAAAGAATGCTGTGATAAGAATTCTGCTTTCCAGTAACTGAGTCAGGAAGCCCATTTCTAGGTCGGGCAGCTTTTCTGATTCCCAGCCTCAGCTCTCCACCTTCACTCCTACAAAGATTATTAAATATTGATTAAAGTATCAAACTTATTCACATTATTTAGGTGAAGTTATTTTAAACGAAAAAATGCCTGAAGTTCTATTCTAGATTTCCTTTCTAGAATGAGAACTTAAAGCAGAGAAAGCATCTCAAACATGTTGACGTTTTGGAGTAAGTAGAGCATGAAAAGAGGAGGGGAGAGAGAGAGAGAGAAGAGCAAAGCATTCATCACTTTTGCTCTTCCCTTTTTCTCCTTGGCTTCTCCAATATCTGAAAATTTTCCGGTTAACATGACCTTTTTGAAACCATTAATTTCTTAATATTTGACTTATTTCTTAATCTTGATCCATGAAGAAGAGTAGAAGACCCTCTAGGAGAACATTTTAGCCATGATCGGAACTTTTAGATGTTCTGTTGTATTCTACTATTTTGTTACCTTTGTTTGATGTCTCAAATTTTAGATCCCGTTTTGTTGGGAGCGGTCTGATTTATCTTCTAAATTAATATTTTAGTTTTGAATAGCAATGAATTGCCAGACATTACTACAACAACTTCTGATTCTCTTTATATATTTGCTTCTGAACAAGGCATGGTGTCCTTTTATTGTTTGCTCTGGTAGAAGGCAAGCAAATTGAAAGGAAGCTGCTTTTCCTCTCAAGTACAAGAAAATTTAGTCATTTTCCTGTTGAGAAAGAAAGATTTTGATATATTCCTTTCTATGGATATCAAGACTTTCAAGTTATTCCCTCCGTTCCACAACATGTCCCATTTGCAAAAAATATTAAATTAAATTAAAATTAAAATATTAAAAAAAAAATCTTCCAAAGAAGTACTCGTGTTTTATTCAGAGGTGATGATTATCTCTCTTCTTTTTTCCAGTTTAACCAATCACAAAGATTAATATTTGCTTCCGACATCTATGGGAAACTGAAAACCACAATATGAAACATCTCAGCTTTAAATGTGGCAAAAAAATATAACGAATTCTGAATAGATAAATGTACCTCAAAAAGAGCACTGCATCTCCTGAAACAAGATTCTTTTGGCTTACAAAACTACTCCACCCCGTTGTAAGCAAATGTCGCCTTGGCTGGCCTGAAATGTAAGATTTTGCTCAATGAAAAGCTCCTTTTGTTAAAATCAAAGTGCAGAATCCAATCAAATACCTCTATAAATGTGCCGGAACTTCCACTCCACTCCATGCAAGTCTTTCGCAACAAGCTCTTGAGAGGGCCTCTGTTGCGTATAGTCCTGGAACAGAAAATATCCTACAATGGTTATGAAAGTTTTACCAATAATCAATTGGTGTAAATAAATCATGGAAGAGATATAAGGTGAAAGGAAAAATTGTACCAGAGGTGTGAAACAGTCCTCAGCAGCTCTTCGAGGAACAGAAAATCCACCATGTGTGCTCGTATCAGATGCAGTCAAGGTTTTGCAAAACATGTGAGGGGTTGATTTTGTGGGTGTAACGCCCCCCTCCTCCTCATCCACCCCAAGTCCTTCATTCTCTTTTCCATCTAAAGTCAAGCCCACCAACTACGTAGTATCCAAGAACCATTATTAATGCCTCCTTTTCACAAAAAGCGTTTAAAGAATTCCACAGAAGAGCCCCATTTATAATGATAATAGTATAAAACTATAACATAACACAATGTTCTAATGCTTAACATCACATTTTCACTATCATGACATTACTATTAACCTAAACACTTCCTATAGTTGGGTGTAAAATGAATGAAAATATGCACTTACAGAGTTTTCAAATTTTACAAATGGGAGTCTCTTTATAGAATGGAGGGAGTATTTGCATTTTCACAAGTTCCTGGAAGTGGTAACTCATTTCAACCAGCAAACGTAATTTAACCAGTAATAGACCTCAGAAACTGCAAGCACATAAATCCCCTCCCCAACAGATGCAATGGAACTAAACTAAGTTGGTAAGACCTTCCAAAACAAGGGCAAGCACACCAGAACAAACAGCCTTATCACACCTAAAAATAAACTTTCCCCAAAAAAACACTCATACACAGGAAGTGGATACAGATTAAATTTCCAAATTTCTATGAACAAGCAAATGAGAATCATACCTCTGGCACAGGGAGTAGAGACAGCTGCGTATAGACCTCATCATTTTCTTTATTAGCCTATTTCAAAAAATTGCAAAATTCAAGCTAAAATAGGAAGAAATATAGAATAAAGGGTGAGTAACAGAAAGTGAAAAAGACCCAATTTGAAGAAAGCACAAAATATCAACTTACCAATAGCTGAACATCCATAATCCTGCAAAAGATCTGTGGTCTGAGGTCAAAATTGGGCACTTCAATGTGTGGGAAATGAGAGGCAGAGGCAGCTTGTTCCAAGTGACCTTGTGGGAAATAGACAACTACATTTCCTTTCTTTGGCAGATTAGTGAGAGGGCCGGCACAAGCATGCCAAAGCTCCAAGTAAATTGAAGAAAAACCAGCAGCCATTGGAGAGGAAATATTGGAAGAGCAAGATGAAGTTGAAGAGGACAAACACATAATACACTCTTCCCCCTTTTTGTTACAGTCCCCATTACAACCTGCAGCTCTCCCCACCTCACTCACTACATGGTTCAGATCAATTTCCATGAAAACACAACTATGTGTTTTTACACACAGTAACACAAATCAGTACAAAAGAAGCAATAAAAACAAATTAAAGTTGGAACGAGAACAATAAGTGGTTATTGAAGAGTACCCACAAAGCAAAAAGGAAAATTAATAGTAGAAAATTGGGGATGAAGTCAAATCATGGCACAAGAATTACGTACATATAAAGTGGGGGTTCTTGAAACTCAGTAGGAAAAACAACACAAGTCATGGTTGGATAGGTAAGAACGCAAAAATATGACAAGAAAGTATCAAATAATTCAAAGTTTGATTCTTTCCTGCCTCATTTGGAGTTCTGAGGAGAGGGGGAAGAAGAAACAAACAGAGACAATTAAATTGCTTATGAAAGACAGATAACAAAAGGCTAAAGAAGCCAATAGGTAGTACGCATTTTTTTAAGACTCTCAAAACTGTACAAGATAGAGAGAGAATTGGGTTGGGGGAACAATTTTACGAGACAGTACAGCACCAACACTGCCCTCATATCACACCAACTTTCCCTCCTGTGTTTTTGGCTTACCTTTATCAAATCTCCTTTAATTTATACTTGTAACATTTTTGTAAAGGTATCCAACTATCCACCATATAATTGAATCCGACCCAAGTTCGCAGATAGTAATCCGATTTGGCATCGCATGATCACCACGTATGCCATTAGACACATGTTTAAGCATGTTATTATTGGGGTTTGTAAAAATTTTCACCGACTAGATGTCAACATGCAAATTGTGCTAATACACTAGTGTCAAAACATATTACGCCTATTTAAAAGTATGTCAAGAGTACGTGATCACATTTTCGACACCTCTACATAACCAACAAGTCCATTTAACAGAATTTAATCTCTCTTCTCTCAACTAAAATCCTAAACCTTTGACATTTCCATATGATGATATATTCATACATCATAGTATCTTACTTGAGTGTTAAGAGTGTGACTTCGATGGGCCGATTCTCACCATTCCGCCTTTGTTTGTTTACTTACACCGGCATTGACCACAAGTCAGAGAAAGCTTATCCAGCAAAGTGGACCGTTGCAAGATCTGGCATTATCAATTTGTTGTTATAAAAATTTTCGTCTAATTTAATTATATCTTATTTAAAATTAAATAATATTTAAATCGTCTAATTAATATAGACTCTCCCCTAATGCCTAGATTTATCTTAATACCATTGATGCAATTATATGATGCCCTCCACCAAACAGATTACATCCCAACAATTCTTCCATTGCAAGAATGAAAATAACACCATCATACAACTAATTGCATTCCATTGCCATGCCCCCATTTTATTTTAATGCTTCCATTGCCATACCTCTTTTGGTTACTGAATATATTCTATTCTATTAACAGATATAACTAACCTTTGATTTGATTAGGAGATACCACTAACTCTTGCACAAAACCAATTTTACTTGTATATATTGTTTAATTTATTAAAAGTTTGTAGTATTTTATTAAACTAATTTTGTTCTCCATTACCTGCAACCTTTCGTTGGTGTAGAATATGAACTCCTAACACTTGCATAAAAAAGGGGATTGCGATACAAGCATTTTTTAATAATAATTTTGTTATTTCTATAATATCAATTCTGACATCATCATTTAAATCAAATCGCTATTATTATTGTATTGGGATGTTTGTGACAATAAAATAAACGTAGGGTTATGTTATATTTTTCGATTATAAAATTAGGTTAAACGATTCATACATAGTTATCTTTAATATGATAGGATAAAAATAGTAATTAGACTCACAATTTTATTTTTTTTAATTATATGTAGATAATCATTAACCATGCATCCACGTTTAAACGATACATTAGTCGGATAGTCACTTTCAGAGGATAAATGATTATTGAATTACAATTATGTTTTTACTTAAATAAAACTATTATATTCATTTTTTAAAATTGTTTTATTATACACATTTTCTTCTTTATCAATAATTACTTTTCATTGTTTTTAGTTTTTGTAGGAAACTGCTATTTTCACAAGAAAATATGCTAGCTTCATAAGTATATACTATACTTTTAACTTAAAGTACTTTATTATAATGCAATTAACTATGTATCATACTTGTAAATGTGACACCCCCAAATCCGGGCCCTTCCACACCCCGACTTGGGTTGCCAATTTATTATTAAATTCATGTCTTACAAA
>JAUMHB010047594.1:2714-17165 GCA_032359685.1 Pittosporum tobira
TTTTCATGACAGTAACTGGGTCTTTAATTTTGTGGACATTAGTAAAGTTGAAAACTTTTAACTGATAAAAAGTGGTTATACAAAAGTTAAAATACTTACCACGTAAAGTAGTCATCCGTTCTATTTATATTATAATATTTATTTTTTTTAGACGTTTCACATTATTGCAACATATTCAATTTAAAAATTTTAATAATGTTAATTGTCTAAATTATCTTTATTTTATCAAATATAGCTCACCATTTCAATCACTATTATCCTATTATCAATACTATGTCCTACCATTTTAACTACTACTTCACTAGTCTCATATTAAAATAATAATATCAATCACAATTCTCCTATTTAAAATTATAATATTAAACACATTTCTTAAACTCTATACAAAATTAAAGTGTTGCGGTTATATTGAAACAGAGAGAATATGGTCTTTATCATCAATGCGGATAGTGACTAGTGGACCTAGTCAAGGTAGTAGAACACTTGTTTAATAAGTTCTTAATGCGGGAGATGTAAGGCAGGTCTACTTTTTTAGGCTACTATATATATAGTACAAGGATATAATGTGAGTAGGAACTATTTATTGCTGTTTGTTAACTGGGAACTGGTATATATATTTCCTTTTGAAATTTACGGTGAAATGGAACTATGGGATAGAAATTTAATTGAATGTTGAAAGCTGGTAAATTAGAGCTTTTTAAATAGCAATAGGAACACAAGGTTGGAAAAGGGGTCAGGAGGATCCAAATATTTTGGAAGAAGATCCCAATAAAAAGTCAATTGAGAAGTTATTTAAAATGTTTTGTAATTATCCCCAAAGCAGCATTTATTCCTTTCACTCTAGACCGTACATGACAAATCACTCTGAAATTCTGAATCCTTCCCCATAATGCCCTGCACAACTGAGGCAACCTAACCCCTCTCCACTCATGAAGAACATATGCAACTGATTTTGATATAACCCCTATCAAGTCAAGAAGTGAAAAAATCATCCCAGAAAGCTCCCCAATTGTTGATGAGAAATTTATGTTTTAGAGAACTATTACTTGACATAAACAAATGATGTTGGAAATTTGGGGCGAGTGTTTAATCGATGATATGATAATTCTTTGGTACGTTTTATTTTAATAATGATTTAGTATCTGTAGTAATATAGTTCTTTGCCAATTAATGTTTGTTTGCTTTTGTCATTCAGAGAGAGTTTATATGAAGATGAAGAATTCACTCAACGAAAGCTAGCTGCATTGCTTGTTTCAAAGGTGATGGCACTTTTTGCTTTTTTGCTGTGTTCTTATTTTATTTTTCTACTGGTTCCAGCTCCTGTTAGTTATACATTTTGTGATTATGGATACAGCCATACTTTTCTTTGTCTTTTTATAGGGTATTAATGTTAGAAATAGTAGTCTATGGTATGTTTATTTTCAGTAACATATTTTCACAGTTACGTTGCTTCCATCCACAGGTTTTCTTTTACTTGGGTGAACTAATTGACTCGTTATCGTATGCCCTGGGAGCTGGTCATCTTTTTGATGTTTCAGAGGATTCAGATTATGTTCGTACACTTCTCGGTAAGAATATCACATAGATCCTTTTCGTTGACTTTGAAAACTTTACTGAGTTTACATTAAATCTTAAAGATTATGCCTTTATGTTATTGATATAAAGGTTTACTTATAATATGTCATTTGACTTGTTGTCTATGAATCTCAGCTAAAGCTATTGATGAATATGCCAGTCTAAAGACCAGGGCAGCAGAGTCTGATGATGATGCAGCGAATGTTGATCCTAGGTTGGAGGCGATAGTGGAGAGGATGCTTGACAAGTATGAAAAACCCTTCTATTAAGAAAAATTAAGAAAAACGACAAAACTCTGGTTCCATGGTTTTCTCGATCTTACCCAGTTGTTTTTTTACAGTTGTATTCTGGATGGAAGGTATCAGCAAGCTATAGGAATGTCGATTGAATGCCGGAGATTGGATAAACTTGAAGAAGCGATTATGAAGAGCGACAATGATCAGTCAACCCTATTGTATTGCACTAATGTTTCTCATTCATTTGTCAATCGGAGAGAATATAAACGCGAGGTAAAGATTAACCCCATTTTAACCCAATTTATGCTAGATCTTTCACTGGTATTATTCATATATTTCCGAAGCATTTACACTAATGTTCTGCTAATTGTTTTTGTAGGTGCTTAATCTTCTTGTTAAAGTGTTCCAAAAGTTGCCATCTCCAGATTACTCGAGTAGTTGCCAATGCCTAATGTTTTTGGACGAGCCGGTTGGTGTTGCGGGAATATTGGAAAAACTTTTACAATCTGAAAATAGGGACGATGCATTGCTGGCGTTTCAAATAGGTTTTGATCTTTTAGAGAATGAACGCCAAACTTTCTTATTGAATGTGAGAGATCAGCTCTCAAAGTCCAAATTTCTGCAGCCCACCGAATCTCTATGGCCAATATCTGCTGAGCTGGAGTCCGCCCAAACTCCATCTGCCACCTCATTCGATGATGTTCAGATGGAAGATGGGACCCATGCCTTTTTTGAGAGTGCGTCTATTGCAGATCCCAAAGAGGTAACTTATGCTGAGAGGCTGGCAAAACTTAAAGGAATTTTGTCTGGAGAGACTTCAAGACAGTTGACTCTGCAGTTCTTATACAGTCATAACAAGTGAGGCACTTTAATTATGATTTCTGGATTTATGTTCCTTTATTTATTTATTTGTTTATTTCATTCCTGGATTTCTGATTTTCTGAAACTGCATCTAGGTCTGATCTTCTTATTCTTAAGACAATAAAGCAAGCAGTGGAGATGAGAAACAGCGTATGTCATAGCGCAACAATATATGCTAATGCACTTATGCATGCTGGAACAACTGTGGATACATTTCTGAGGGAGAATCTGGTAAATAAATACTGCACTTGTACAAGTTTACCCATTGTTGCATGGATAATACATTTGCTTAGTCTGGATTTTCTTGAATATATTTTCAGGACTGGCTCAGTAAGGCCACAAATTGGGCCAAGTTTAGTGCAACAGCTGGGCTTGGTGTTATTCACAGAGGACACCTGCAGCAAGGCGAATCGTTGATGGCCCCTTACCTGCCACAGAGCGGCTCAGGTGGTGGCAGTCCATATTCAGAAGGTGGAGCTCTTTATGCTTTAGGTCTAATTCATGCAAACCATGGAAAGGGCATCAAAAAATTTCTTCTTGATAGCTTGAGGAGTACCAATGTCGATGTGCGTACTTTCTTCTGATGAATACTCCCTCTGTTCCACAAAATTTAGCAAATGGGACTCTTTTTAGTATCTTCATGTCCACTTTTTTTTTTTTTTTTCATATTTTACTAATGGGACTCCTGTTAGTATCTTCTTATTGTGCATCTAATAAGTTTTGTTCTCACTAAATGTAATGATTAATTTATTCTGATTGGTGCAGGTTGTCCAGCATGGCGCATGCTTAGGTCTTGGTTTGGCGGCTCTAGGAACCGCTGATGAAGAAGTATATGATGACATAAAAAGTGTGCTTTATACAGACAGTGCCGTTGCCGGTGAAGCTGCCGGTGTAAGTATGGGTTTACTCATGGTTGGTATGGGAAGCCAGAAGGCAGGTGAAATGCTTGCGTATGCACACGAGACTCAACATGAGAAGATCATTAGGTAATTCTGATTTTTTAAAATTATTTTTTTTTTGAAAAAATTATTCCTTAATAGCGTTTACCTTGGTGTTAATGGTGTAATTTCGTTTTGTAGGGGGTTGGCTTTGGGGATAGCCCTCACGGTCTATGGAAGAGAAGAAGAAGCGGATATGCTTATTGAGCAGTTGACTCGCGATCAAGACCCAATATTACGTTACAGTGGCATGTATGCATTGGCATTAGCATACAGTGGGACTGCAAACAACAAGGCCATCCGCCAGCTGCTACACTTTGCTGTAGCTGATGTCAGTGATGATGTCAGGCGGACTGCTGTTCTTGCTCTTGGATTTGTTCTGTACTCCAAACCAGAACAGGTCAGTTTTGTTATGTGTTATTTTTCGAGCTCCCAGATCACTTTTTTGTTGAAGAGATTTTTTAAATAATTGTTTGGTTTTCTGATTTAGAAAACTTATGATTGATGTTATTTTTAAACCGCAGACCCCTCGGATCGTATCGCTGCTATCCGAGTCTTACAACCCACACGTTCGATATGGTGCCGCTATGGCGGTTGGCATTTCTTGTGCAGGTACCGGGTTGAGCGAGGCCATATCTTTGCTAGAGCATCTGACGTCAGATGCGGTTGACTTTGTTCGTCAAGGTGCTTTAATTGCTGTGGCCATGGTCATGGTTCAGATAAGTTAGTGTAGTGATTCTCGTGTTGGGACGTTCAGGTAAACCCCCCCAAAAAAAAAAAAAAAAAACCACCAACACCACAAAACCACCACAAACAGAACAAAAACATAAAAAGGAGTCCTATTTTTTCATGATGATACTATGAAATGTGCGCAATCATTATTTTAGGGGTAAAGATAATAAAATTACATCCTTCTATTTTGCAAATTTTGTGAATTGGACTCTTTTTGTGGAATGCAATAATTTAGTTTTACTTCACGTTACTTTGCGTAGCTTATTGTGCTTTATCATCTTCCCTGTAGGCGGCAATTGGACAAAATTATTTTGGATAAGCATGAAGACACCATGAGCAAGATGGGCGCAATTTTAGCCACCGGAATCCTCGATGCTGGTGGAAGAAATGTCACCATAAAGTTGCTTTCAAAGACAAAACACGACAAAATCACTGCAGTGGTTGGTCTTGCTCTTTTCAGCCAGTTTTGGTATTGGTATCCTCTTATTTATTTTATTAGCTTGGCGTTTTCGCCAACGGCTTTAATTGGACTAAACTATGATTTGAAAATACCGAAATTTGAGTTCCTTTCCCACGCGAAGCCATCATTGTTTGATTATCCTCGTCCAACTACTGTTCCTGCCGCCACATCAGCTGTGAAGCCTCCGACTGCGGTTTTGTCGACAACTGTGAAAGCAAAAGCTAGAGCAAGTAAAAAAGAGGCAGAAAAGGAGGACATTACCAAAAAGTTTTTTGGAGAGGAGTCGACTTCTGGAAAGGACAAATCATCTACCGACAAGGATTGGGATTCTATGCAGGTAAATAGCGGTTGCCCCACAATAAGAGTCAATTATCAGTTTTTGCTTGTTCCACAAGTAAGAGTCCAATTTTTATTAATTATATAATACTATAAAATAACACAATAACCTCTTAGTTCATTATCACTATTAGACTAACCACATTTTAAGATTGGGGGTATATAGGAAAATATACTCAATATTTTCAAAGGGGACTCCTTTCTCAAAACGGAGAGACAAATGATTTCCTGTCCTTTCTGGTACGCCTAGTTTTTAAGTTTTAGTCCTTAATTTATATGTCCTTTTTGGCAGGTTGATGCTCCTGATGCAAAGAAGGAAGAACCTGAGCCGTCGTTCGAAATTTTAGTCAACCCAGTCAGGGTGGTTCTTGCTCAGGAGAAAGTCATAAGATTTCTTGAAGAAAGCCGATACGTGCCCGTAAAGGCGGCAACTTCGGGCTTTGTTCTATTGAAAGACCTGCGTCCTACAGAGCCTGAAATTTTATCAACTGGAACTGGATCTGCGGCCCCACAACAGGGTTCGGACGGGGCAGCCACGGTGGTCGTTGAGGAACCTCAGCCGCCACAGGCATTCGAGTACACTACATGATTGGTTCTTTGTTCAAATGTGTGAAACTTTATTTGCGGCTGTAGTTCCGCCGTTAACGTGTATATGGCCAAGCTAAGGTGTGGCTGCTGGCATTTAGGTGTAGCTTACTGAAGTAGGGTAAACGAATAGGGATTTTGAAACCTTTCTGTGTAGCTTACTTTATAGATTCATTTTGAATTTGTTTTCATCCTTTGACAAGTGAACTGGCTTGGTTTTTAAGTTGTACTTTCTCCTCTCCAAAATATAAGGGAAGATTTTTATTTTTAAGAAAATATATTAGTAAACTAAAAATTTAGAGAATATGTTTGTCTCAAATTCAATTGGTTTTTTTTTTTTTTTTTTTTTTTTTTTTTTTTTTTTTTTTTTTTTTTTTTTCACGCTGCACTGCATCATTATCTCTCTCAAAAATTGTTCTAAAATATTTCAAAATTTATCATATTATTTCTTTAATGTAAATTTTTTCTGCAATTATTAATTTTTTTTAAATAATGTTTATTTCAAGATATCTAAAAATAAATATAAGTAATAATTTACATAGATAATTGATAAAAAGCATTTTCACTGTCTTACTTTAGTTGTCCTAAAATACACATCTATTAAGAGAAGGAAACACTCTCTTCAATACCTTTTTTACTAATTAATGGAAGAACCAATAAAAAGAGTTTGTAATATGTAGTAAAGGTGGGAAAAAAATTATGAGAATAAATGAGTTTCATATTTTTAATATATTACTGTTCTAATGAAAATAGTTGGCTAATTAAATATGAGTATGGTTGGAAAAATATGACAAAAGAAGTATATTAAGAGAAAGTGACAAATAAATTGGGACAAATTAAAAATATTAAGACAAATAAAATACGACAGAATGAGTAAACTGTATAGATCTCAAATCATTAAATATTTTCATTAATATTTAATTTTTTAATAAAATATATTTTTATTTTAAAATAGATAGTATTTATGTTTTCTTTCTGAATGGGCGATGGCAAAATTATCCAAACTTCAATTTAACATAATATATTATATAGATACATTTATTGTCTTTGAGAAGTTCCAGAACAGAGAAACAAATATGTTGATTATTAGAACAAATAATAATAAAGAAATCAAAAAATAAAATAAAATCAATGAAGTCTTAGTTTAACGATTACAACTGAGACCCTAAATTTTGCTTTCTTAGGTTATGTGATCATTTTGTTTTTTATTATCTGATACTATTATCTATTATTAGAGGACGTTTTTACCTATTATTCTAATATTTATGGCTATTATTATAGCTCATGTGGGAATTGATACATGATTAATATATTATTAATGTAATTGTAAGTTTAATGGAATCTTAGCCACTATCTATTTTAAAATAAAATAAAATAAAATGAAACCACACAAAAAAAAATTGCATTAAGAATTACCCAAATTATGGTTTGAAATTAAAAATTTAGCGGGGAAGTCCACAACGTTTCACTTTTACACCCAAATAGAGAAGTGGTCCCTAATTCTTCATACAGCCGTATATGTAAGTGCCAAGAACGCTGCTCTTTTCTCCTCCTTCCTCCACCATAACAGACTCAGGCCCCGTTGCATTGTGTTACGTTGAAATAAATTATTTTTATTAGTAGAGTTTTTGATAAAATGTTTTTAAAAAAATAAAAATAATATTTTATTATCTACTTGTAACAATACTTTAAAGATAAATAAATATTCAACTTTTTGATTTTAATAATTATTAAAAGTTTTTAACTTAAATTTTACCTAATAGCCACATTAAAAAAGAAAAAGAACTTTTCAAGCATCATTCTAATCATCATATATAGGTTTTGCAACTATTTTTTTAAAATAATGAATATGTCAACTTTTTCAATGTCTTCGAAAATAATTGTAACAAAATATTTTTATTATTAATTGACTTCACTATTGATTTCCATAAACATGAGACTGGTCACTATGACTTCCACTAATATCCCTAGAAAATTTAAATAACAGTAACAAACATGGGGACTTTTTTTTTTTTTCTAAAAATATGACATAATTTCAGTTTTGGTTAAAAGTACTTAAGAGCCAAAAAGTCCACCACCTAAAAGTACCTTGGAAAGTCAATCCAAAAACAAAAAATTTAAAATTAAAATTCAAAAGTACTTTTAAACCAATGCAACACATTCCCAAACGAGCCTCGAGTGTAGACATGATTGGGAGATCAAATTTGTAAATGTTCACTATCTATTGACCAATCTCTTCAAAATAAGTAGATAACTCTCTATTTTTTTTTTTCGAAACAAACAGGTATATATAACTTAGATTTGAATCCCAATTAATTATAAATAAATATTTTTGTAAATATTGTAAAACTATTGTCACAACCTACTAAAAAAGAAAAAACGCTCCTGAGCGAGATCTAGATTGAAGATCGAGATAGAGACTGAGGGAGTAAACTTAGATAGAATTGGTTATTTATTCACACAAGTAAAGCCCATTCAACCCTCTATTTTATTTATTCACACACACACACACACACACACACACACACACACACACACATATATATATATATATATATATATATATATATTATTTTTGGGGATGGGGGGTGTTTTGAACTTAGAAATTTATGTCAGTTTTTTATTTTGACATTTATATTGGAACTTACTACCGTTTGACCAATCTGTTGGAAATAAGTAGATAACTCTCTGTTTTATCCAAACAAACAGGTATATATGACTTTTACAACATTCTAACTCGGGTAAATCAGAGAAAAATGCAGTAATATATGGGAGTTTATTATGTGATTATGTTTTTCCAACTATTTGCGATTGAAAGTTGTACCTTTTGTTTTTTTTGGAGTACCGAACCTGAATGATTCTTGGAATTGGTCCAAAACTTAGTCCAACAAATACCGATTTCTAGTTTGTTAAAGACAAGAGCAAATACTGACTTGATAAGCACAAAATACTAATTGTAAAGTTGTTTGCCTAATGTTCATTGAATTAAGAGGGTAGTCTCAAATTTATCCCAACATCTGCACTGCATATTAAGATAGAATTTACAAGTATATATGCATGTGATTCTTTTTTAATACTTCAATTAGTTCCTTCGGATTACAATTATGGATTCATTTACAAGCTATTTTCCTATCCAATCCTATTTTTGAGGTCTCAAATAGTTTAGAAGTAAAGGAAATAGTCCATATGTAATTATAATTCCAAAAGATTATTTTGAAGATTAAGAAACACTTGAATAATGTTTATATGTACAAACCCATTTCCCTTTATTTGGGTTTTCAAACTAAAAGGAGGATGAAGGGTCCAGTTGTAATTCTCTCAGTCATAACCAACATCTAGGCTGGGACACCGGCAACATTAGTTTAATAAGTTATATTTGTTTGTGTGTGCATATATATATATATATATATATTAATTATTATTTTCTTTTGAATTTCGTCTTAAAAATTAGAATATAGAGCTAACAACCTATAAATTACAATTACACTTGAATTTCTTGCGCCATATATATTTGTTGATGTGTGTGAATTTGTGTTGAACTTATAATTAGCCTGGTGAATCTCTAGCCGACCTCATTTATTATGATGATGATACATGGTTTATTGATCATGAATCTCCAGCCAATCTCATGTCTTCAGGTTATGCTATCAAATACGTACGGGTTCACGTTTGGATCCAACTCGGATCCTGAAAATTATACCAAAGCGTACACGATATACTTAATAAACCATAAAAAATACTTTATTCTCCGAATGCAACTATCTACTAAGGTATCACTTGAACATGGACTATAAACATATAATCCATGTAAAGTTTTAAAAATTTACTGCAGACTCTTTTATTACATATCCTATAATTGATAGACATATAATATGGAACAACAATGCAAATCGGAGGATATAATATTACTCATAAACCATTAATCATGGTGTACACACAATTCTTTAATTATCTGTTTGTTTTATTGAAATTTATTTAAAGCAAATTGCAGTTTGATAATATTTTACAAACAAACCCTATACATGCCCATATGCCTAAGTCTATCGGAAATCTTTGGTGGATCTTGGTAATATGAAATGATAGCTCTAGAGTCACGAGTGTCCATATCGTCCAAGATTTGAACATTCAAAGTTCAAAACTTCAAATCTACCGCGTGTAGGTAATTTATCAAGTTCATGAAAAGAGATGGTAAAGTTGGGGCAGAGCGCTGTTGGCCTGTGATACACATTAATAAAAGGTGGTGAAAAAGTGAGGTCAATTAATTTCTGAGGTGGAAATTAATCATCCTGTGGCTCCTCCGTCTCTTTCTAACCCCATTTGCATATAAAAAGTCAAAGCCAGGATAATTATCTCCATCCCTATCAACCATTTCCATGGCCAAAATATCAACTAGCTTCCTTGTCTGCATGTAAAAGCTGTTTCACTTCATTACAAATCAAAACCCTACCTCATTTTTGTTCTCTCTTTCTTACCGATAAGGTTGGTGGTCTAATATTACATGCTTATTCAAGATTCTTGTTATATTATTTATTACTACATAGTTTTGGAAACCCTAACGTTTTAGGTATAGAAACAGTTCCATATTTTGTGTTGTATGTTGGCCTGTTTTCAGTCAAATCATAGCCCGTTCATACATATACATATGCGATTTTAAAACTTCAAATTCGTAGGCCACAAAGTGCAATGATAATTAGAAAGTGTAGCAAATGGATTCAAAAATTTTAAAATCATGTTCATCTACTATCTAGATAATTTAACTAAAATGAGTTAATTGAAAAAAGTCTTATAAATAATAAGGTAACTCTCCGTATTTGTATATATATATATATATATATTGAATTTGCTTTACTAATGGAGTAGTAAGCTTATGATTGGTTGATTATATTGTTTCAGGAGGTGGACCCGACTGTCAAATTTGATTACGGATTTGTCTTTACATGAATTGAGGTCTTTTAGGGTTTGGGGGCAGACTCTTGTGTATATATATATTAATGGAGAAAGACCAGAACTACTCAGTATATAAATCTCAACAACATATCATTTCTATTCAATCTAAATGCTTTCATAGTTTTAATATCTTCTCATCATCATGTTGTTTTACACTGAGTTTGACCTACTACAGGCCGATTTGCCCGGAAACTTTCCCGGCGTAGACTATTCTCTTGAGCAGCATCAGCATCAACAGTTCATGAAGCCACGTACCGGTGAAACATCCGGCGATAACAGCAATCAAATGGTTGATTACATGCTTAACAACCCACCACAACAAAACATATCATCCTCGTTTTGCGGTTCAACTTCTTTCGACAAGTTGAGCTTTGCGGATGTGATGCAGTTTGCAGATTTTGGGCCTAAGTTGGCCCTAAATCAAGCCAAAAACTCAGAAGAAGAAACGGGTATTGATCCAGTTTACTTCTTAAAGTTTCCGGTTTTGAATGAGAAGTTGCAAGATGATCATTCCTTACTGGCTCCTCAAAACGTTGGAGATAATCAAGTGACTACGGAAAATAAAGCAAGAGCGATTGAAGAAGGAGGTGAAAGAGAAGATGAAGCCAGGGTTTCGGAGAGTACATCGGCGCAGCTTCAATTTCTTGGAGAAGATCTTCAAAAAGAGGGAAAGAACAAGAGAAAAAGGCCAAGAACTACAAAGACAAGTGAAGAAGTTGAGAGCCAACGGATGACTCATATCGCTGTTGAAAGAAATCGAAGGAAGCAAATGAATGAGCATCTTCGTGTTTTGAGATCTCTCATGCCTGGTTCATACGTTCAAAGGGTATGAAACTTAACCCAGAGTTTTGCTATACCTTGAGACTTTTTGTTACAAATTTATTGCGACTAAAGTGGCAAAAACAAAAAGGCAATTGCAGCTTTAAGGATAATTGTTTACCGTGACTATTTGCAACAAAATTCGTTACAAAAAATAAAAAATAAAAATTGATCATTTAATAGTGAAATACTTGAGCATGTTTTTACTTTTATATATGTGAAGTTTTACATTTTTCAGTAAGTTGGTTGTTCATTGTGAATTAATTTTAGGGGGATCAAGCTTCCATAATTGGTGGAGCCATTGAGTTTGTGAGAGAGTTGGAGCAACTTTTGCAATGTCTTGAATCACAAAAGCGACGAAGAATTTATGGCGATGCACCAAGACCGATGGGAGATTCATCCAATGTAATGCAGCAACAACCTCAAGTGCCACCACCATTCTTTCCTCTCATGCCAGTTTCGGACGACGATCCACTAAAATTTGTCGAATTTGAGACCGGTCTACGAGAAGAAACAGCCGAGAGCAAGTCACGGTTGGCGGATGTGGAAGTGAGGATGTTAGGGTTTGATGCCATGATCAAGATACTCTGCCGGAGGAGACCGGGCCAGCTCATTAGGACCATTGCTGCATTACAAGATTTGGAGCTTAATATCCTGCACACCAACATAACCACAATTGAACAAACGGTTCTCTATTCTTTCAATGTCAAGGTAAAGAAACATACTCATCATTTATAGTTTCATGTAAAATATTAACCATATACTCCCTAACTTGGAAAAAATTCATTTTTTGAATTTTAAGAATCAATTCACAAATCATATAATTTAAAATTGATGTGAGTCATTATAGGTTTGGAAATAAATATTTTAACGAGTAAAATTTTTGGATAGTTGAAGATTCACGATTGTATTGATAAGATGAATTCATATTAATTATGAATTGAATTTTGAAATCTCTTTTAGTAGAAGAGAGGGTTGGAACCCAATTTGACCCAAAAACTTAAGCGAGTAGGCATACGACAAATTCATATATTTATATTAATCATTATCTCTTTCACTATTTGATATATATGGAACTCAACTCATTTGTGATATTTTAACATGTCCTACATTATTTCTGTAATATTAGTGATTATTAGTGTATGTTCTATAAATTTTTATATTGGTTTTAAATGTTAAGTAGAAAAGTACTTAAATGCTCCTTGTAATGATTATACTTATACATATAATAATAATAGATTCTACTATTGGGTTGACTTGCCCAAGCATTATGTTTGTAGGTAGCCAGCGAATCAAGGTTTACAGCAGAAGATATAGCAAATTCAGTACAAAAGATTTTCTGTTTTATCCATGCAGACGTCAGCATGTAATTATCTAATTTACAGTCCTTAAAATTGTTCTTCTGCAGACTCTTTTATTTGAGTGTTTTTTCAGTTCTATTCCAGCTTGTGGATTATTTTATTTTCTTTGTAAAACAAACAATAATTGTTCAATTATATGAATAAAATTGGTGTCCCCGTATAGCTGTTATTGCATGTGGAGTAAGGCACGAGGGCTGCAATATGGAGACAAGATCTGTGATGGTGTTTGATTGAACCGAAATGATTTGTGTAGAATTATGCGTACCTACGTACATACAAAATGGAAGAAATAGACAGCTATGGGTGATTGAATATAAATTATGTAGTCCTTAAATCTCTCATCGTCTATAAAAAATTGGTCAGATGAAAACATTTTTCGGGTTCATCATGTTCCAATAAGGTTTCATATCACCTCTAGACAAAGTTATAAAATAAAATAAAATAAATACATCTCCTTCGTTCAATTTTGTAATAGACTACGATAGATCTAGTTCTACATATATCTATCTCTAGTGTTGTTCGCGGATCAACCCCTTATGTATTTACTATATATTCCATTCATTCCATAATTTTTTTTATAAATTTTAGTGTCTGTGAGTCACATATTTTAAGATGCATACAAAATTTATTAAATTTTTTTTAATTAATTTTTTAAAAATATATTCATATATTTTCTTGTTAATTATAATTTAAATATTATAAAAATATAATATTATAATATAATTTTTAAATTCTTATTACACATTCGTTTGAATAAATTACAAAAATTATTGAACAGAATGAGTAGTACCCGAGTTTGAAGGTCAACTGTCCTTCATTTGGCTGTTTTATGGTTGACTTGTCAGAAATCAATTGATTGAACTTGGTGGTATCAGACTGCACCAAGACTTTTTTTTTCCCCACTCCTGGAGGGACCCTTTTGTCATCTGAGTTTGGGATGCCGGTTCATCTCAAATTCTCAATCATTACCTTCATTTTATTTGGCTTTTTGACTTTCACTCACTCTCTTTAACACGTCCATTTAATTCATGAGTACCAAAGTGATGGCACGTGGTGGGGTTTTTGACTTTTGGTCTTCTCTAGTGACTGACTAGGTTCTGTTTAGAAACACTGACCCCTTAGTTTGGTTACCTAAGTCAACCGATCAATCATGTATGGCTGAGAAGAATTTGGATCCAATGGCCATCAGTCATGGATGGTCAATTTATCTTCACAAATGGTAGGAAAATCTTGCATTATATTGCATTATTATATACTTTATACTTATATGTACACAATACTTTTATATAATATATGTTTAATAGCCAATTTATTTTTAATTTCACTGAATTTAAAGTGAAAAAACTATATGCATTCATCATGACACTTGTAATTTTTTCATCTGTCTATTGTAGAAAATTGGTCCGCATCTTACTTCATCGTCACATTGGAATTGATCATTTATCAGTGCTACATATTATATCTTACTAAACTTTACTCACAACTCATAGCTGAGGCATAATTAGTTAGCATAACTTATTATTCCAACATCTGAATATCATAACAAGTCTTGGCGACTACGTCATACTAAATAGAATAACTCAGGTTCTAGCTGCTTGCAT
>JAUMHB010047605.1:0-15746 GCA_032359685.1 Pittosporum tobira
TTATTTTTTTATTTTATTCTATTTTTCTTTTCCTGTTTGTAGTTTCAATTTCATTTATAATTAGTTTTCTTATAGATTTTCCGATCTTAGTTTCTCCATTAATCAAGGTTGATAACTTAAAACTTGACCAAGACTTAATACTTAATTTCAAAAGTAGAGATAATTACTTTTTTTTAGTCAATTCTAAAATTAGGGATACATTTTCAACACGTTAAGTTCACAACACTCTATTACCTAAAGTAGAATGAGTATTATCATGATATCACTGTTATATTTCTAGCTAACGTGAGCAGTGGTGGAGCCAGGATTTGACTCTAGTGCAGTCAATACAAAAATAAAAATAAAAAAGTTAACTAGCAAAAATTAAAATATTTTAATATTAATAAACATATCAAAAATTACATATTTATAATAAAATACTAATAAAATAATCTTCTTCGACTCTTCATATCATACTCTTCGTATCATAGAAATATAGCATAGTATCTTACGTGTTGATGTTATCGAATACTTCTTTTTCAATATACGTTATCAAATAATCATTCATCCAAGTATCCACTATTCAACTATGCAAGTAATTTTTGATGGTATTCATTGTTGAAAATACTCTTTCAATACTAGCTGTTGCAACCGGCAAGATTAATACCAACTTCATCAGCAAATATATCAAAGGATAATCTTCATGTTTTTTTAGATAAATTTAAAAATTGGCTATATCAGGAAAGCAAAGCAATAAAGCAATTATACAAACACTGAAAGTCTAAAACACAAATAAACAATTATACAAAGAACAAACACTAAAACACAAATTACAAGAGTTCGAAATCTGGAGACTTGTATTAGGATGGTTCATATTTCTGAATAGAGGGGATGAATTGAGAATATTGAGATGTCCAATTTAATTGATACCACAAAAATCTAATGAAAATTACAAACTCAAATTAAGAACTTAAATTAATACTAAATTAAGAATGAAACATAAACTAGAGAAGCAGCAACAAACCATGATTTCTAAGAATCGGGAGGATAGAGATGAAACTAAAAAAAGAGGTCATTGCGAGTCAGGAAGGTGGGAAGGTGTTGGAGAAAAGAGACAACATTTTTAGAGATTGGAGTTCCTACTCAAAACATAAGAATAATATAGTATATGTTTATTTTTTTAATAATTTTTTATTTATATTTTAAGTATGAAATCTTTAGGTATTTACAGTACAACCCTATAAATAATATATCCCTACTAAGAATAATTTTTAAAATGTTACACTTAAGCCCCTATAATTTTACATATATTACGACTATACTTAAAAAAATAAATATATAAATAAAATCTAGTGTAGTCACATGACTACTCTTGCCAACAAGTGGCTCCTCCACTGAATGTGAGGACATATTTATAAAAATAAAAATTTCCTTAACTGTGGTGGTTGATAAATAGTGTTCTAAAAATGGCGCTGGGCACCAGAGTGCTGCCTAGCATGCTAGGGGTGGGGGTTTAGTACATGTTGATAAATGTATTTCTAATTTTGGAACAAATAGAGCGGTTTAATTAGCTCTGCAATAATTGTCGGAAAAGGGAATTACAGAAAGTATGAGTAGAGAAACTGTATAATCTATCTTCTCTCTGAAAAGTGAGTTAGTTGGGTTCTGTTTGATGATGACGTGATTGATTACAGATAAAAGAAATTGGACATTAAATTTTGGGAAATCATAAAAGATATTAGGACATAAATATTTTCGCTCGTGGGATTGCTTTTTGTTTTTGCTTATTTTTGATAAATTACGAAAAAGTAGTAAAAAGATATTGGCACTCCATATTTCTCCATTTGCACTCCACTGTAAGGTTGCAAATTTTGTTATAATGGAGTACAGATGGAGAAATTCGGAGTGCAAATATCATTTTCAATACAAAAGTGAGGCAAGTGACTCACATATGAGCTCATGCGAAGAAGACTTTTCTCTGACACCCACGCACTATTGTTCTGTCAAAACTATTTAGAAACTAATTTAGTTTTTGTCAGTGATCTAGGTGGATATATTTCAAATAACAGAGGTTGAAAATTCTTGTATTTTTCTTTAATATTTTTCAGAGAACATAGAGCTAGATGATCATTTTAATTTTTCTAATTTGATGACTGATTGAATGAATGTATATTTGACATAGAATGATTTTGTGCTTCTTTTACTTAATTGGGACTTGTTCTTACTCAATTACATACTTCTACTGACAAAATTTAATTGCTTTATATAGGTTTCATGTTTAAAAGTTACAGAGTTTCAGGACGACAATTGTTCGAGGAAAACCATTTTCAGAAACTGTATACTTCATTCTTACCTGATTGTGCAAATTTCTGATTTTTTGTTTAAATACAGTGTTGTTCAACTTTATGATTTAAGGTTTAAAGACACCACTAAATTTGTGTTACAGTGAAAATTTAGCTCGTGGTTACATGACCAATGCTGATCTCGAAAGGGCCATCAAGGCACTACATGGCAGATGTAGTAGCATATCCAGGATATACAGGTGATTTAGTGGGATTTTTTGTTTTGTCTTTTAAGCTATTAAAGCTAATTGTTAACGTTATTTAGGCATCACAACGAGCATGCTGGGTTTGGAAGCATAAATTTGGATTTTGGAGTGAAAATTAGCTTACAGTTTCAACCTGAGCTCCTTTACTGTGCCATGGCAAGGTTTTATGCAACAAAATACAACCCAAACCCAAAAACTAACACCAAATAAATTCAGTAGTAGATACCCCCAAGCATACTTGTGAATATCTTATGATATGTGATACTTATCTTACGATACGATACAATACGATACATGATCATTTTGATACGTATCACAAGGCGTATCTTAAATCGTACTATATCTTACGATACATATTATGTATCTTACAATATGCGGTATGAATCTTACCATACAATACAATTTACGATATGGTAAAGGTACATTTTAAATTTAGAGACAGGCCGTTTAAGACATAAAAAGAATGCTAAAGCTATTTTCACCTGGCACAAAAGGAGTTCACGACTTCTGTATGATTAGCCTTAAGACGCTTTGGAAACTTCTGATCTTCACTTCGTAATTTTGGACTTAATTTCATTATGGATTTTATACTTGTACAGTTTGTTGTCTAATAAACCGAGTTTCTATATGCTTAGATATGTAAGAATGTGTTTGTATGTTTTTCCGTATCTTACAACATGATTCACGATATGATATGCAATTATTGATTCAAGGGTTTTGATACATGATACGATTCATTAGTTGATAACTATGGGCCCGAGGGGTTGGCTTAGCAGTATTGAGCTCCAAGATAAGTGATTGAATAAATTGGTACAGGTCTTGGGTACAAAACCCTGCAGCTACAATGAATTTATTGCGGTACTCTTACTAGGGGGTTACCTGCTGTGCTTGGTTTATGGGGTATTACGTGCACCCGGTGGTTTATGCGGTGCTAACCCTAAGTGTAGTGGCTGTGGGTCCACGTTTATCAAAAAAAAATAAAATCCTCAGTAGATATAATCAACTGTTCTCATGGCTGTTCATATCTTTAGTTGATCTCTTTATTTGGAATTAGTGTTAATAAAATGATTATCTGACTTATTCTTGTTTCTCTCTTTGAGGGATTTTTGGATTGGACAACCAGTATTGGAGAGAGTGTCCTAGGAGTTCCACTGGTAATACTTTTGTTGTTCCTTATTAACAACTAAACAGTCTGCCTCTTTTCTTGCGGTTACTTAGTGCCTAAATATCATAAGTTTCTATCATTCATTGATTGTAGCGGGTGATGGAATTTTCTGACAAGCCAGGTGAAGATGAGGCTGAACCTGCTTTTAAGGTAAAGCATATCCTACACAATGCAAGTTCGTTCTCTCTCTTTTTTTTTTTTTTTGTTGGGTGATGAGTGAGATTTATTCATATTCACAATCTATGTTGGGACGAGATTGAACTTCTTAATATACGTTTCTTTTCCGTCAACTAAAGATCCTGGTATAACCAGAGTAAACAAAGGGAGGGCGGATACAAATAACAATTTTCTATCAACATCAAATCGAAATTCCTTTACAAACTAGAATACCCATCACTAAAAAAACCTTGAACAAAGTTTAACTTTCTCAATACCCAAATAAAAACTCCTTTACAAACAAGAATACCCTGGGGCAATTTACTATAGTTGCTGTGGTGATTAATTTTCTGATTATCCCATCTATTTCAGTTCATTGGGAATGTGCATGGGGATGAGCCTGTAGGACGTGAGATTCTGTTGCTACTAGCAAATTGGCTTTGTGATAATTATAAGAAGGATCCTATGGTAAATTCTTTTAGCTTTACTTTATTTTGGCTTTTCTTAAACATATCCTTTATTGCAGTTATAGATTTTTTCTTCATACATTCTTCTCTTTGTTGTATTCATTCCAAGTTTTGAAAGCGCTTCATTTACTGATCCGTTGAACCCTGTATCCTACTACTGTTTTATGTTAGTTTTTCGAAATCTGGTGCCTTCCCGCTACTTTTAGATGTGAATGTGTATTTAATTTGATGCTCTAGCTACTGCTTAAGAGTTTTCTTACCATCAAGTTTCTGGTATAAAATTCAGTTTTCGTTTCCTGTGGCAATACCAAACCTCTTTTCTGCATAAGAATACTTTATATAAGTGTTTTCTGGAAAAATGATCTCATTTGGAAACTAATACACTTTGCATAATATACAAAGATTCCATCTTCTGTTGTAATTATACTTTAACCACTAGATATTCCATTTGAATTGAATCCTTTTACGGTCTATATATTTATATGTAGGTATACCTTTCTTAATCGTATATCTTTTTTCTGGGTATAATTCAGAGCTTCAAGCCTGTACTGGTATGTATAATTTAAATCTGTAACTTGTACTGAACCAGGCATTGGTCACTACAGGCAACATTGATTGTTGATAGTGTTCACCTTCATATACTTCCATCAATGAATCCTGATGGTTATTCACTAAGGACACGCAGTAATGCAAACAACGTTGATTTGAATCGTGATTTCCCAGACCAGGTACTCTCTTTGTTGCCATACTTTTGTTTTACTTCCTCTCTCCCAATATAAATGCCATAATTTCATTTTACAAGCTGATTAAGGAATATGTTTTGTTCCTAAATTGCCCTTTTGTACTTCATAGATTGTCATTTGTTATATAGTAACGATTATGGGATTGTGACATGCACGCATGCATTTAATTGGTAAAGGGCTCACTCTTGCTAGATTTCATTGACTTCAAATTATCCATATGTAGTAAGAATTAAAACTGGTTGTTTAATAACAAATTGTTTTTGTACTTGCCAAAAAGAAAATTGTTATTATATGTTAGGCCGGGGCATTTCTGTAATAACAGTCTATTTTAATTGTTCCAGGGAATGATGTGTCATAGGCTAGCTGTCTTTTTTGTTTGTTAGTAGGAGTCATTTATTTAGTGTTTTGTGATACATTTCCTTATTGTGTTCCTAGATGAGTACTATATAAGTACTAATAGGAGATTGTAAGAAACTAAGGAATTATTATGAAATGAATTAAGGAGGAGCACAGATTCTGTGACTCTTTCTCTATCTTGTCTAGTTTCTCAGTCCCATATTCTATCTTCTGCTTCTCAGTCCCCATTTCTTGGTCCTAATTCTCGCTAGAAAAGTCAGGCCAACCCCAGGCCTGACATTTACTTATAAATTGCTAGCACATGTTCACAGATAAGTTTTCATTATTTTTAAAAGTCGGATATAATTACTATTGTTTTTTTTCTAAATTGTTTTTTAGGTAAATAGATTTATTGTCCAGTAGTGATCATATCAGGAATTTCTTTGTATTTTAGATGTTCTTTTCGCTAAAATATTTGAGAATATACTCTTGCGTGCACTTTAGTCACCTTTACCTTTCTTTAGATGGAGTAACTGTTTATTATTATTATTTATTTATTTTTTTGTATAAAAGGAGTAGCTATTTATGAAATGCTTTTACTGACTTGGAATGACACAGTTCTTTCCTATGAATGATGATATGTATACACGACAACCTGAAACAAAAGCAATTATGAGTTGGCTGAAAGAGACAAAGTTTACTGCATCTGCCAGTCTTCATGGGGTAACTCTTTTCTGTCCCTTTTGCTATGTGCCTTAGTGGGTTGTTAACTACTGCTTGTAAACGTACAGCTTTTAGTAAGTGGAATTTGTTTATCTTTAAAGGTCAAAGAAATTTGGACAACGGTAAAGTCTTGTGATGCGGATGGAAAGCAATTTATTATTATTCAATATTGTATAATATTATTTAGAGATAAATTGTTTTATTTTATTAGTATTTTATTTATATTAAGTAAGTTATTATTCTAGAAGTTTTATTTAAGGTAATAGAGTATTATTAGGATATTTGTTTCCTTTTAAATTAGGATTTTACTTGGTCGTTAAGTTATAGTTTTCCTATTTAAAGAGTTGTAATCTCTCATTATTATTCAGTGAATTATTATTATGAATTGAGTTTTTGGTTTGGTGGCTTGAGAGCCTCAAATATGTCTTCTTTTCTCTCTTAAATCTTTCTTCTCAAATCTGTCCTACATCATCTTGCTTTGAAATAATGGAAGCTAAAGTATAGCTAATTCAAAGTATCGAATCAGAACTAACTTGAAATAAAAATAGACTGCTTATTTCATAAGAAGGTTAAAATGTAAAATTTCCTATTGTTATGGGTGATAATGAACTTGTGGAACAGAATCCTTCACAATGAATCTTCTTGTTCACAGGGAGCACTCGTCGCAAATTATCCATGGGATGGAACTGAGGATAAAAAGTAAGTTTCCTACATTTAATTATGCATCTTAGATCTGTCACGCAGATATGCAGATTGAGATGTTGCTTCTGTTTTCTGAGTTTATTTCATATTTTTCTTCCCCATAAGTTCTTATTATTTTCTGGGTTCTAGATGAATTCTTTGTGAGGTCATCTCTTTAAACTTGTTATCATAACTTTGTGAGATGGTTGGTTCAGGCCTGTAGCGACTCCCTTACCAACCTCCTGTCCCATTTAGTTATATATTACTCTCTCTGTTCCAATAGATAAGAGTATTTTGCTAAAAAATTAAATATTAAGAAAAATATTTTTCCATTTGAGCAAATATTGATACAAGTCACTATGTATAGATTATCCACATGGGTTTTTATTTATATTCATTTCTGGTCATTTCATGGCAAACATTGTTTAGGAAAATTGTAAGTATTAAGAGTAAAATAAGATATCATAAACTCACACGAATTTTACATAATGGGAGATAATTTGATAAGGCTTGAACTATTTTAGAAAGATTCTTGGGAGAGATAGTGTAGAGGAAGAGACATGTGAAAAGTAATTGAATTTGGAGTAAAGCTGTGTTCTAAAATTCATTTTGCTCTTATATTTTGGAACATAATAAAAAGTTATTTAGCTCTTATATTTTGGAACAGAGATAGTTACTTTCATCCCTTATTCCCCTCTAACTGGGTCGCTAGAACTCAATGTATTAATTAATTAATTAATTATAATTTTTGATAAGTAAATTTTTTTATAAATTACGCCAGAACAGGTGAAACCCAAATTACTCAGGATGTATACAAAGAAGGCAGAGAGAACAAAAACCTCCCTCCCTTTAAGACTCAACAAATTGAAGTGTTTTTTCACTTCTTATTTTTAATTGATGCTTGGAACTTTTTTAAAATTGTAACTACATCTCAGCATGTGTGACTGAACTGTGTGTTTATGTAAATGCTTCTTTGGCCCTTATAAAAGTTTCCTGTTTGGATGATGTCAGGAAAAATTACTATGCATGTCCTGATGACAAAACATTCAGGTACATGGCAAGTTTGTACAGTCGGTCACACACTAATATGTCTCTGAGCAAGGAATTTGAAGGAGGAATCACGAATGGAGCATTGTGGTATGTTCTGCATGTGTAAATTTAGTGCAGTTAATATTGCGCAGTTGGATTTTCTCTTCTGCATTATTTCCTGACTAAATGGCTAGGCTATTAGTTATAGTGGTTTTCTTTAATCCTATTATTTTGAAAATACTCAGGTATCCTATATATGGTGGTATGCAAGATTGGAACTACATACATGCTGGCTGTTTTGAATTGACACTGGAGATCAGTGACGACAAGTGGCCTCCTGCTAATGAGGTTAGGTCTCAGTTTTTCCACCTCAGTAGTCGGATTTGTTAATGTTAGTTGATCTGTACATGTTAATATATTAATGGAAATAATCTCCACAAGCAGATGTCCTAGTTTAAATAAATCTAGGTTTTGTGATATGGAGGTCATCTGTACTGTGCAGTATCTGTATACATCTATAGTAAATAGTAATTTGTTGAAGATAGTTAATAGATGATAACTGACTACGGAATTGATGCATGTCGAAACTTGCATTGTATCTGGTTTGTTATTCTTTTTCTTTTACTTGGTTTTTCTTTATTTTATGCTTACGTGTATAAGAAATTTTAAATCTTCTAAATGAATATCTTTATTCCATACAATTAGTATCCAGAGCATGACTTTGTTCTATAACACATGTTTTGCAATTTGAACTATATGATAAACGATTATATTTTTGATAGCGAAATATGCAATTAACAATTACTCCATGTAACTTGTACAAAAATATTAGAAAAGAGAGAAAGCACATTGACACAGTCCATGTTCTTGCCCTATTTTGTTTGGGAGTATGGCTATTTGCATGGATGTTTCTCATTTCACACTTCTCTATTCATGTAGACTATTAGGCTTTCAAATCATGCTGCATCTTTTTCACCAGCTTTACATCGATTTTATAAATGTACAGCTTTCTGCTATTTGGAGAATTCAGCAAATTAATTATGCTTAATCTTATATCAAGCCTTTTTTCTAGTTAGAACTTAAAGCTGTGTGCTTAACATTTATATTTTTGGATAAGCGAAAGATGCAATTAAAAATTATAAGTTGCATAGACATATATTTGTAAAAGAGAAAAAAACACATTGGCAGTTCTTGTCCTTGTATATTGTGTCTCTATTTTGAGTCATAGTATTGGCTATTTGCATATGGTTTGTTAGGACTTAAAGATGTTTCTTATTTCACACTTCTCTAGTCATATGGTTGGTTAGGATTTAAAGGCCATGCTCGCTTTACATTGATTTGTAATGTGCAGCTTTCTACTATTTGGGAATTCAACAAAATGAGTATGCTTAATCTTGTAGCAAGCCTAGTGAAGGTAACCTATGGACTGCTAAATTGTCTTTCTTGAATTTATAGTTACTTACAGCTTAGAAATATAGTCCATTGTTCAATTATTAATAGTTCTACTTTTACTCCTGGGATTAAATACTCGTAGCACCTGAAATCATCGTGTGTCTATAAATGTGTTTATACTGCTGTAAACATTTCATGTTGGTTCACTATCATATTTGTTCCTTTATTTAGATATGCCTATAGACAATCACCTACGCAGCACATGAGCCTGTGATAGATGCTTATATTAGATATAGTTTATTTGATGTTTAATTTAAGTTGGTAGAAATTAATCCCATATGAAATAATTTGAGTAAAGAATATAGATACAAGGATAAAAGACCAAAAAAAAAAATGCAGGAGAAGAAAGTAGGACCACTATTGATTTACCTTTCGTTGAAGATTTCATCACTTCACCAACAATCTAATTAAGGGCCTTTTCACAAAATGATAATGCAATGCCAGTCTAGATTAACGGAGGAAGCAATGTATCCATTCTTCTAAAATAGAATCCATAATTAAACTAACTGTAAGTCTGCAGCCAAATAGAAGAAATAAATAACTATTTATTACTGATAAGGATTGTGTTGAAGTTCTGTTATATGTGTTTGTTTAGCATGTGTAATTTCTCCAGTTCCATAATGTAGTTGCTTTGTCTAGTGTGTAGGGAATATCCCTAGTTCAAGGCTTCAAGCAGAGGAAGATGAGTGAGGAAAACTGATATTACAAGAAACAGAAGATAAAAAAAATTAAATTTTTTTTTTAAAAAAAAAAAATGAATAATAATAATAGAGTGCTATGCTGCAATGCATCCAGAGTATTCCACCAGGAAAATTAAGGAGGATAAGGTGACTCCATGGTGATTGTGCCTCTGATTTAACAAAATGGTCTCTTCCTTGACTAATCTAGGACTTCAACTATTTTTTGTGTCAACAGTAATAAGAAATTCACAACTCTCTTGTCAAACGTGTGCGAGATTCCGCTTTGTGAGTCACTAACTGCATGTTAAGGGTTATCTTCAATATAAGAGTGAGCAAAGCTTAGATGTACAAAAATTGATACTTGTGTCGAATGGACGTAGGTCTTTTATGGTTCTGCATGCACAGTCGATTCCAAGTAATAATACTAAAGATAAACTGAAGTGTAACTGTTAGTTTTTGTTTAGTGGTAATCACGACATGAAGTTATGTTTTCTCAATCTTGTCACGTAAATGATTTTCTGAGCTGGATTTGTAGAATGTGAATTCATCAATTATTTGAATGCAATCTGGGTTTACATGAAGTGTAAATTTATTCAGTTATATGAACTAATGATTATATAGACAGGAGTGCATGGAATGATCTTCTCCTCAGATTTTGGAAGGCCTTTACCTGCCTCTGTTGCGATCGAGGGAATTAACTACACGGTATTTTCACCTACCATCAACACTTGTTCTTTGGATTATGGAAATGGGATATCTGCTTTGATTTCTAATTTCTGGTGTAAAAGTTGATTTGTTGTAGTTATTTCTGGCGTTGACTATATATATATATATATATATATATATCAATTACTTTCATCATGTGAAATAAGCTATTTCTGCCTATATATCTAACTTTTGTCCTGATAATCAAAAGGTTTACAATTTTGCTTGGCATATTCTAATTACGTGGTAGTCATATTCTCATATATTTGGAAGTCATGCATCCATAGTTGATGATCACGATGAGATGTGACATTCTAATTTCTTCATTTATCTTGATGAGTTTAGTTTGCATGTATAGCTCCACCTAATCTATCGGTGATAAATAGTCAAGTTTTATGACTTCTAGAAGGATTTAATAAGACAGATAATTCAAATAACGATGTGACGTTCCCTCCGCATTTTCCAAGTTCCAAATGGACCCTATATATTTTCTTCAGGTCAAAAGTATCCTAGAGGAAAATAATAGTGCTTCATATTGCATCTTTGAGTTCCTATAATGCTATAATCATAAGGAACAAACCCCTGAAGTTGTACTTAGTTCACCTCGAAGGAAAGGGTTTCTACATAATGGAGACGTCAGTACTCTTGTCGCCGAGTAAAAAGAGGACATATCCTTTCAGTTTATCCAAAGGCTGCCTCCTTGAAGGCTTTTGTTATATTTTTATGTTATTTCTTTTGAATTAAGAATTCTCTTTCACAAGTTGAGAATCTCACAGGATTGTTGATGATCCCTCTTTCAATTGGGGCTTCTGAACTTAGATGTTATAGCCCTTTTATGTCGTGGTGGATCTTCTCTTCTGCTCTTTAGCCTCCTAGCTTTTCTAGATGGTTACTTTTACCGACTATATTTTACTTTATTCTCTGCAAACCTCCCTCCAAGTATTAGTAATCTATATAGTTATTAAAATGTTTCTATGACAGAAAGGCAGGGAGAAAAACTAAAAATAAATAAATAAATAAAAAGAAAAAAGGTCGTATCCAGTGCACAAGACTCCCGCTAATAACAGGGAGAAAACTAATATTATTATAGTAGCTCAATGTGCCAATGAGGCCTTTTAAAGTATCTTAGGAGGGGACACATAAAATGGGACAGAGGGATATACAAGACCTGTGCTAGTGCTTTTGACTTTTTAAATTTTTTTTTTATTTATATAAAATTTAAAAAGAAACTCATGCTAGTGTTTATTCTCATTGTACCATGATGCTTTTAAAAAATGATTGTTCTTAGTATTTTGTTATCTCGGCCTGCAGATTAAAGCTAGTGAAACATTAGCTGATTATCATCGCTTGCTTGTTCCTGGAGAAGTATATGAAGGTAAGTAATATTGTTCGTCCAATCTCTTTTCTGTTCCATCAGTAGATGTACTATCGGGAATATACAAAGAAGTATTAATTATGAAAATGATCCTTGCCGGCACAATGTCATCATCAAGTATAACATGACAAATCACTATCATGCCACAAGTACTAAACTAAGCACTCGTTATATTTGGGGTTTATACCATGATTAATAAAAAAATTTCCTTTTGCTGATAGAACACAAGGCACTCATTATATTTAGGGTGAACATGGAATAAAAACAATATACTTACATGTTTTGCAAAATTTTCAAATGGGACTTTTTTGTGTAACAGAGGAAGTATCGATTTTTGCACACAGTTTGTGCATGTTTTGTGTTTATTCTCAGTTCTGGAATTGGTAAGGAAATACTTAATTGAACCTGACATCTTGGACTTGTAGTTATAGCGACAATGCCTGGTTATAAAAGAAAGAGCACACGGATTTTACTGGGTGAAGATGCCATTACATTAGATTTTGTTCTCGATCCAGAAATCGCTCACCAGAGGAATTTACCAAGAAGTAGTTGTTATTTCAGCGGGGACAGCATGGGCGGGCTCCAGCTCCTAGATTTTGTGCCAGGGCCTCAGTTGCAGGTTCTTTCTATTATTTTGGTAATTATTTTGGTATTTCTTTGCGTTCTAATGAAGAGAAGAGCAACATTCGGCCAATCAAAACATAGACAACCCTGGCCAAAACGGTCAGTTGTGGTATGAGGTTTTCTGAATACTTTCAACTCAAAAGGACTGTATGTTGTATCCAACAACTTCGTGTAGGGATTTAAATAGAGTTATGCTTACACATGTCCCATAATTTGAATATGGTACTACTGGTGGTCTTTAATCTAGGTTGTGTCAAAATTTTACGTATCCAGCAAGGATATATGCTGTATATTTCTTAAATTACACATACAGGTAAGTAGAAACATTTTGATAGCGAGTCCTAAAGAGCTCGGTGTCCCTTAAGTTAGGTCTCGAGTTCGAGTTTGAGTCTTGTGAATGGAAAGAATGGTATTGGGAGAGCTCTCCCCCTTGTGGGTCCAATAAAAGCTCGATTCCGGATTAGTTGGGTTCTAAATAGGATACCGGATATAGGGAGGGAAACCCAAAAAAAAAAATTAAAAAAAATCTTTTGATACGCAAAAAGTTTGACTTCTAGTCTGTTGGAATAAAGGTTCAGTTGTACTGTTGTATTGTTATATTGGTAGATTTGAATTCGACCTCATCTAATCTAATTTGAATTTACGATCTCATCATAGTTGCCTTGGATAGTTCTCTTACACTCTTTTACTAATAAATTTGTAGCCATACAAGATCGACGTCGTGCAAGACGTAATATACTAGTACCAAGTCTGTTATTTTACAGTATAATATTTGCTGGAAAGACAAATTTTGTGAAGATAAGAGCCATTATATTATTTATATGATCTTCATAAAATTTTGGCACCGTCTTCCTGGGAAACTAGCTGACTTATACGTAGCAGCAACATATCGAAATCATCTTGGGTTTTGATGAGGGAGAGGCGTACATAACGATCTTCATCACTATATGTGCTGCCTTCGCGACCAACAATATTTCCTGCTTTTAAAACTGCATTACAATTTTGATCTTCCTCCCTCTCACATTTCACCCATGCATAAGCTGCCATGAATTGTTGTTAGCATCACGTGCACTGAATCTCGTAATCTATGTTCTAACAACTTTCTATATATTAATTCTCAAATTTTTGCAAACCTAGTTTGTTAAAACTCTATCAAAACAATTTCTGACTTTGGAACATAAGGGAGGGAGTATAAAGCCGTACGTATGATAGTTTCTCACCTGGAGATGCTTGTCTAACTGTTCTGAAAAAAGTGCAATACTGAGGCGGAATTTGCTGGAGGGAAAAGCGTTTTGACTTGGATAAAACCTGGCTCAAATTTGTCCAACGTTGTCTCATGGTTCCATGTGCAAATTCAAATATATCTTCTCCATTTCCTTCAACAATTACTTTGAGTAGCTTAAAAGCTCTTAACTGGGTATCTCGGGAGATACCTAGTTCAGTTACTGAAATGTAGTCTAGCATTCTCTGATATATGGCTTCATCTTTTATCACCGCCCACCTAGAGAATTAAGCAGAACTAAGACGATTAACCCAAGTAATTAAGGAATAATTTTAAACGTTATGCTACATATCATGTGAAGACTACTGAACTAGTAATTAGTTCAATAGTAGGTTGTACGTACACCTCTTTCACTAAAATGTTTAGGTAAGCCCAATGGAACAAAATAACAAGTAATGCCCAGAAGAACGATGTAAACGAGAATTTGTTGTTACCCGAATCTACTTCCAGCATGACCGGTAAGTTTAGAAATTGTAAAAAGCATTAGATCTTCGTCAGCTGGGGCTGGAATTGCTGTATAATGTGGCCAATAGTAGGCATGATCATGAATGACAGATGAACCCTCAAGAACAGCCTTCTTCAATTTACCATCTGGATTATTTGGTGAAGTTACAAACTCGATCACATTAGTGTTGTTGTTAGCTGAAGTATTCTTCCAAGCTGATGCATCTCCTTGGAAAGCAAAATTGACGGATTTAAAGTAGTCTGTTTGTGTCCTATAAACCTGTAAAATTTTGAGTTCATATAAAAATTTCTATGCATAAATTTTGCGTTATGTATTAATTAGACGAACAACTAAAACTCTTATGTGTACGTATATTTGGTAGGTAAATGATAGATACACACAAAATTTTATCAATTGCACTCAACATGTTCCCTCCTCTTAAAGGTCATAGTTTCACTTTTGAGATCAAACTTCTCATTTTTAGAATCAATAAATTTTATTCTTTATTTTGAATACACGCGAGGGACGTATTGTGATGGGTGTAACCACAAAGAATTTACTACTTACCCTAAGACTTATATGTTCAAAAATCTAAATAAATATGAGTAAATGCTAATTTTAAAAAGTTAAGCATGAAAGTAAAATTAGGACACTAAAAATGAGACAAAGAGAGTATCATTTATTCATTTGTCTTGTAGTGGAGTGAAAATGATAAAAAGGGGTTGCATTTATTGTCACCTAGCTTCCTGTTTGGTATATATACTAACCGGGTAATATGGGATGGAAGCAACAACTTTTGCCGGTGAAGATGAATTGGCCATTGAAAGGGCATAAACAGCGGCATTCAGGAGTTGGATTGAGCCTGCACCAAAAACAATGTATCTTCGGTCTGTGACTGCATTTCCTGCTAAGACGTGTAGTTTACGGATTTGCTTTTCCAGCTCTTTGGAGATGTAAGACGAGTCATTGAAAACGTAACTCAATCGATGCCACCCTGCCACAACAAGGGCACTACTAGCTGCATGTTGCATCCAGAAAGGCTCCAAGAATGTAGGATCCCCACTAGAAGAAATAAATGAGAAATCTTTTAGCAACCCTATAAATATTTTTGGTGATCAATGTTAAAATCAAACTAGGCCTTGCAAAAAAGGTTGATTGGTAGAGCCTAACCACGTAAGCCTTGTGTTATTGCTCCCTTCTGTGGATGTAGGCTATTATGGCCTAACCACGTAATCCTTGTGTTGTTCTCCTTTTATAATTCTTATTCTCCTTTCATAATTCTGTTATATGTTGAGTGTCCTACATATTACAGTTGATGACATCCAACAACTACAATTTTTATATGCGGCGGCTGTT
>JAUMHB010047638.1:0-17004 GCA_032359685.1 Pittosporum tobira
TTAAATCCTGAGCTCAGTGTTGTGGCTCCTTGGAGGGAATGGGATATACAAGGGAGGGAAGATGCAATAGAATATGCAAAGAAACATAATGTGCCTGTCCCAGTCACCAAAAAATCCATATATAGCAGAGACAGGAACCTATGGCATCTCAGCCATGAGGTAATAATCTTTTTGATACTCTTTAATTGGACTGAAGTAATGAAGCAGTTTTGCTTTAACATGTTAAGGGTTGATGCGTGTGACATATGTTAGTGAGCTGTCAGCCAAATCCTTTCTGCTGTTTCATCATCATTCATATTTTGTTTACCGGCTTACAATAGTGTATATAGCCTTTTAAATTGTTTAATTTATAATAGGTATTATGTTTATGTTTGGGAAAATTCTCGAACCAATTTAGTCTGGTGGGCTAATTCATGAATCAGCATTCAGAGATTTACTTGGCATGTTTAATATCCATCTCTGGCCTTAGCGAAAATGTGAACTTCTGTCTTAACTTCTAAAAATTTGTGGTTCCAATATTTTCAGAAACTGACTGATAATTTTTTTGATGTCTTGTTGGTATATGATATTGAAGGGAGACATTTTGGAGGATCCAGCCAACGAGCCAAAGAAGGACATGTATATGATGAGTGTTGACCCAGAAGATGCACCTGATCAACCTGAGTAAGTTTCCTGATTAAGCTGAGTATTCTTCAAGTGATTAGTAGCTGTTTTTTATTTACTGTGCAAAATTAATGCCTCCTTCAATCCATGCAGATATGTAGAAATCGGCGTATTTTCGGGGTTACCTGTCTCGGTCAACAGAGAAGAACTCTCCCCTGCATCTCTGCTTACCAAGCTAAATGACATTGGTGGGAGACACGGGATTGGTCGAATTGACATGGTTGAAAATCGGCTTGTAGGAATGAAAAGCCGTGGAGTTTACGAAACTCCAGGTGGGACCATCCTTTCTGCTGCTGTACGGGAACTCGAGTCTTTAACACTTGATCGTGAATCGATGCAGTTTAAAGACATGTCTGCCCTTAAATATGCTGAGCTGGTGTATGCTGGAAGGTGGTTTGATCCTCTTCGCAGGTCTATTGATAAGTTCATGGAGGAGATCACGGCAACCACAACGGGATCAGTTACTCTCAAGTTGTATAAAGGATCTGTGACTGTAACGAGCCGAAAAAGCCCATTCAGTCTTTACAGAGAAGACATTTCATCGTTTGAGAATGGGAACATCTACGATCAGGCCGATGCTGCTGGTTTTATCAGGCTCTACGGCCTGCCTATGAGGGTTCGAGCAATGCTCGAGAAGTAAGATATTTAATGAGCTGTTATTATCGCTTATATGCGATTCGAGTAGGATATTATGGTAATCTTGTGATTCTTTCTTGCAATTGGAGATTTTGGACAAGTGATGGTAGAAATGAAAACAGTTGATTTTCCTTCCATTTCTTCTTGTTTGTCATATGCATACCTTGTAGCATTAGGAATTGCTCGGTGTGGCTTGGCTATTTGGCATATGAAGTAGCTGGATAATAGTTCTCATTTGAATCTTTAATAAGTTCATCTGCATCATTTTTAATTTTAAAATTAACACGAATTTCATTTGTCTTCAGAAGAGCAGAATTATGAATTGTACATATTCCATGGTTCCTTAACTTGTTTGGAGTTTAATTACTTTTAGAGTTTTAAGACTTTGAAATTGGCTTCTTTAATATCAAAATTCTGATATTAAACAATGGTCCTACTCCGTAATTATTCTGTCAATTACTCTATTTGTATTGATTAAGCCAAATATAAACTTATACGCGACATTGCCTCTTTATGTTGAAATGAAGCTTATTCATGAATAATACTCTAACAATAATATTATATTATTATTAATATACATCTAATTTTACAATTAGTACAGCCAACAGAAAACACTACGCAGTGAAGGCCACTCTCGCCAAACAAGATCTACAGACAACGGAATTTTTCTGGTGTTGCATGCCATTTTCACTATATAATAACATCTCATGAATGTTGTCCTGTCTCGGATTTTTGGTCATCACCATCTGTAATAGCCTGAATTTGAGCTGCATACTGTAAATTCCAGAGAACATCCTCTAAAGATGGACGGTTTGAAGAATTTAGAGAAATGCATTTGCTAGTTATGGAAACCACAACCGATAAAGATTCTTGTGAGCAAGATGCGAGCACATTTGGATCCACCACAATTTGTCTTTGGCCCTCCTGGTCCTCCAAAGAAACCTGTAAATGGCACACATGCCAGTTTTCAGACATTCATTATGCATTGATCTGAAGTTGTGTTCATTTATTTATTTATTTATCATATTTAAATATTAAAAACAAAATCGCTAATTTCATAATTGTATATAGGGGTGTGAATTAAATCTAGCTTAAGAAAATACCGTATCATTTAGCATATATGCCTCCTTTCTATCAGAAACCGAAGGCCCAACAACTGACTCAAGTAATATAAATCCAAAGCTGTAAACATCATCCTCGAGGCTCGTCATTTGCCTGAAAACATAGGTAATCTATATTATATGTGTCAAAATAACTATCACTGCATTCACCCTGACAAGAACATAACTCTTTTTAGTCCAAAAGAACCATGGGTTCGTCAAAGGAAACCCTTACCATGATTTGGGGTCTTCTCCTTTTCCCTGAAAAACAAGGAAATAAGTCAAAATGTGAAGATGTTGGAAAGTCAATCCGAGATGAACCATCTTATTAACTCATGTTTTGGAATCATACCTCATGTTTACCATTCTCGTCTGCTACAAGGGAAAACCCATAGTCACTCAACTTTGCCATTCTGTGCTCATTCAACAATATATTATTTGTTTTCAGTCGATTGTTGAAAAAACCAGGAATGAGCCCTGTATGTAGAAAGTGCAGAGCCTTGGCAACACCAATCAGAATTGCCAACCTGTCTGACCATTTAAGTATCTTCTCTGGAGTACTCTCTGTACAGGAAAAATAGACTTATATAGTAGAATACACAAACACACACATTTATTAAAGGTGTCAGATATCTACAGTAATCACTATTGATTGCTCGATATAAGGTGCTCAACTTACCAGAGAGATGTATGTGATAATTCCCATTGGGCACAAATTCATATACAAGATAGACTTTGTTTACTCCGGAACCATGTTTAACCTCATCATCAATGCAGTGCCCTAAAAGGCAAACCAAATGTGGATGCCGAAGTTTTGCAAGTAAATCCAATCTGAGTTTAAGATTTCTAAGTGTATATTTCTTTGACACAGCCATACACCTTATTGCTACGTGAGTCCCATTCTCCAGCCTTCCCTTGAAAATCTGAAGTTTAAAACGGGTGTCTTGTGACTTGCTCATCATTTAAAATGAAATTAGTTAAAAATTACACATATAATGAAAGGTCCAGAGATACAATTTAGGTTTCAGATGGTACCTTGCCATTTGAGCCTTCACCAATTAAGGTAGACCTGTCAAAGTTCTTTGTGGCATCCTTTAATTCTTCAAAAGAAAACAATCGATGAACTGGAGTACCTTGGGTGCCTAATTTTGCTGTCTCAGAAATAAACCCTGAAAAAAATAAAATAGCATTCATTTAAAAACATTCATTATTTAATTACTCATAATTCATAAGGGAAAAAGAACATGATTTCCAATGTAAAATAGAAGAACAAAAAACGACATACTTGCACTTGTTATGATCTCTGAAGGGAGCCCCGAAATAGAATTGTCTTGCATTGATTTATGCAATAGATCTTTCTCTGATGTCTCTCGGGGATAATATCGTCGACATTGTACAAGAAAACAGAAAGCTAGAAACACGATAACAGCTAAAATTCCTCCGATGATGCCCACTAGAAATCCTACATTCTTCCCTCCAGATTCTTTCTTCTTAACCTGAACTTCTACACAATATTCTTGTGGATGCTGATGCAGTGAATCAATTGAAAGGCAATTCCCACCATACTTAACAACTCGATGATTCGATGTGGAGCTTAAACAGGAAGGCAACCGACCCCTTAATCTATTATTAGATATATCAACAAATTCAAGTTCACTACCACAAGTCATATGACTAGGCAGTGATCCAGTAAACATGTTTGATGCAAAATTCAAGTAAGTGATGTTATGGAGAGAGAAAAGTGTAGTCGAAGGTATTCCTTGGAGAGAATTGACTGACAAATCAAGTTTCTGAAGCTGATAAAGCTGGCTATATTGCTGAGGAATATCACCAGAAAAGGAATTGTTGTTGAGGGAAAGCATGACTAAACTTGTAGGCATTTTTGGAAGTTCTGAACCTAATTTGTTATTACTAAAATCCAGCAATTGTAGTCTAGTTAAGCTACTTAGATCAGGTAATTTACTGGAAAATTCATTGTCCCTCAAGCTTAGATTTGTTAAATTTGCTAATGAATCAAACAAATCAGGGAAAGTGCCATTGAAAAAATTTCCATCTAGCACGACAGTTTGGAGCTTCACCAGTCTGGGAATAGTTGGAGGAATGGACCCAAACAGGAAATTCCAACTCAAGTCCAAATACTCGAGTGAATAAAACCTATGGATTTTATCGGTAAGTGGACCCCAAATGCCCAAAGAAATCATACTAAGAACTCTCAAGCTGTTTAGCCTTGATAAAGTTGCCACTAAGGAATCCATAGAGAAATTCCCTGATAAAGTTTGACCAGGAATTGCAAATCCATGGAAAGTGCTTACCTTGTTTGGCTTATCACCAACTATCCTGAGCTCAGTCACAAAATTGTTCTGACAAGTGATATTCACTTGGGGAGATGACAAGTAGCATAAATCTGTAGTACTGTTGAACCAAAAATCTAATTGCTTTGGATATTCCAAATGCTTCCTTAGTTGAAGAAGCACTTGCTTTTGTGAAGATTGTAGTTGCTCATGTGTACGCAAAATAAATAAATTCCATGTAAAATACAATAGCACAAGCAAGCTACACAACCCCATGAATGTTATACTCCACTTATGAGTGACAGAGTACCCAAAATAGTAAGAATGTATGTTCACAAATGATTAATGAACCAGAGCTTTGGGACAGAAATCCAATCTTTAAAGCTCAAATTATGGAATTCTAATTATGTAGTGTTGGAAGTATAAGTTGAGCAAATACCAGCTACAGAGTTGAAGTAATGGGCTGACCCAATGGTTTCTTATATATTCAGAGCAAGCTTTCATGAAAGAGAGAGGATCATTGAACATACATTTTCTTCTATGATCTGCTCTAGTGCAGAATGAATGAATATATTATTGTATCAAAAAAAAAAAAGAATATAGTAAGACCAAAACAAGAAATGGAGAAGCAACTGGGACATTAAAAAACTAGTTTTTCCTCTTTTTCAATAAATCTGAATCAGGTAGCCTTGGAGTACCGCCTCGGAGTACCGCATGCTTAATGAATTTAGTGGTTCCACATGGTGTTTTTCCTTGAAGACTGTAAGATGGAGTATTACATTAATGGAGTGGGTCCTCCCCCAGAGGACAGTTAGGAGGCGATCCGTCTCTATAGTAGGGACTATGAACAGTGAGTGAGACTGAGATATGATTAAAATAATACTAAAATATATTCATTTTGTTTTAAAAAGAAAATAATAAATTTAATTTATTTTGTTAAAAAAATATCATAATACGTATATTAATATAATTTTATAATTTATATTTTTTTGATGTGAGTCTATTCAATTTATAAATTTTTTTTTTTTAATTTACATAAAATAGATAGTTAGAGTAATAAATTTTGAAAACCTGAATGTGATAGGAGTATTACACGTAGGGTAATGTGAATGTATTGTATTTGCTCAATATGCTTATCTATAGATATATTAAGAGATAAATTCACGCAGCGTAATGTGAATGTATTGTATTTGTTAAATATGCTTATCTATAAATATATTAAGAGACGAATTTCGGAATAACAAGATGTGGAATTAAAAAAAATATTTAAAATTTGACTTTTAATTTGAGAGGAGGTGAAATGTTTAAAAATTGACTTTTAACTTCTCCATTTCCTTTTATACCTCTCTTTCTCTTTATACATTATTTCTTTTTATACATGAAAATAAATATTTGAAAATTGACTTTTAATTTCTTCATTTCATTTTATACTTCTTTTTTCCTTCCTTAATTTTTTTGTTATTAGATGTGAGATGAAAGTAGATGTTTAAAATTGATTTTTAACTTTTCTCTTTTATACATTATTCCTTAATTTACTAACTCATTTGATGTGGGACAACAAAAATATATATGCTATTATTTTTGTCCTTTTATATCTATCATTTTCTCCTCATTTATTTACTTAACCAATTTGAGACGAAAAATTACAGTGCAAACCATTGTCCAAGCATTAGGTTCATCTCTTATCTCTATATTGTTTTTATAAATATAAGTTGGGTGTATTGGTTTTGTTATTAATTTTGCTAATTGAAGTAGATTCGCCGCTTCTTCGTTTGAGTTTGTCTCGGCCTCTCATTTTTATACCATATCAAAAAGAGCGGACTCACTTCATTTTAAAACTTGTGATTGACATTTAAACAATAAAATAAAAAGTCCGTACTTGACATGAATGTTTAGGTTGATAGTACTATTATTATTATTATAAATTTGAAGTTATTCAAATTTATTTATCAAAATTCAGATTTTGTCAATATAGCAAATACTTAAAAAGAGAAATATCTTACAATTTTTATTTTGAATAAAATATATGAAAAATCACAAACATGGAAAACTAGGAAAAATCATGTAAAGTTTGTTCTGTCGCCATTCTGTTATATCTTATACTGTTACAAAATTATGAACAAAATTAATCCACTCAACTTCCGTTATAAAACTACTATATATACCTGACTCACCAAAAAAAAAAATACTTTGTGAACCCAATGGAATAAGATGTTTCAAAAATTTATTTTCGTCCACAAAAAAAGAGAGATATATTACCCAAATATTTAATCTAGATTTATACAATCAATAATGAGATTATAAAATTAAAATCCGTACTTTATACGAATTATTGGCCTAATCAAAATTAATTTGATTGATGAAGCATCCCCGTGATTGTCTTTAGCTCCTGTTTGTCATGGCTTATTAATGTAATTTATAATTTATTTTGGAAACATATTTTTTTAGAGTAATTTTTCTTTCATTTTTTTACAAGTTATTAATTTATTTGATAAATATTTATAAATTCTCGTCACTAATCATGACAAATGATCAAATTTGTCTTTAACCTGTTTCTTAAAAATAAGTTATTTTATATAAAAAAATGTGTCAAATAAATATGTCAAATTATTAAATAAGCCGACTCAAAAAAAATTATTAAATAAATTATAAATTATTTTTTTTAATAAGTTGCTACAAACATAGCCCTAATTTTTTAGTTTCTCTTACATTTTTTAATTCTTGTGTTTCAATGTCAATGACTTTTCAAAAAACATCCGTATGAATGAAAGGAAACCATACGCAAAGGTACCTATGCCATTTTATTGAAATAGTAGGGTGGGTGATGAATACAAATTGAAGGGTAGAAATGGAACTACACAACATGTCATTGGAACTTGGGATCCATAATAGGTCAGGCTGTCCGTAATGGATAAGCAACAGAATTGGCTAATCCTCCCAACTTGCCCTTGCCCATACAGCCAGTGGGGAATATGTATTTGGACATGGCATCATTTCCAGGGTTGAGCTTGAGGAGTTAATATTAGCACTCTATTTTATTTTTAATTAAGTAAGATCATGCAAATAATACTAAATAATAGAGTGTAATTAGAAAAATTTAGAGTGTAAATATTTTTACAATCAGAAAGTGGTGTTGGACTGGTTTTGAGGGAACAAAGAGGATGGACTTCTTAGGGAATATTTATAGACTAGGCAATTCATACTGTTGAGCTTTCTATGATTACTATGTTAACATCATCATTTAAATGAGGATTAATTAGTAGCTCCCACAATTAGAAAAAAGAGAGTATATCACCAACCAGAATATGCCAATCACTATCAATCTGACATGGATTAAACATTTTTGTGCTGTAACTTTAGCTTTAAATAAAGGGGTAACGTGATTCAAGCTAAAAATGTGGAAGAGAATGGGACATCTGAGCATGAAAGAAGCAATTGGATAGCGAAGCCAGGAAAATATCCAAGGAAAAGTTTAACATTGTAGACTTCATGAAAATTATGGTGACCCCATTTCATTTATAGATGCAGCCCCAAATTCAAAGCAAACTGCCCTTTGCTTCAGGGTAGTCTGACCTTTGTACCAATGTCAGGTTTGCTGATATAAAGAGCATTCAAGATGAAATAAACAGAGAATGCAATAGCATACTTCATTCCCTTCACTCCGAAAATTTACGGCTAAAACCAAGATTTTGGCACTGCATGATATAAATGAAGAAAAGCCAATTTCAATCATTTGTCATAACCAAGTATATAAAGCAGGCAAAAATTACAAGGCTGCAGATATATTTTTTTGGCCAAAGACGGAAACCATTAGGATTGACCTGTATATGCTGGTTATGACAATGAGGTTTCATATACAATATGGTGCCATATAATTCTACAATTAGTTTCAATGGACAAGTATTACATTTAGGACCATCATCGGTTTTTCATTCTCATAGAAAAATAAGATGGACTCAATTAGGTGACTGAAGACTTAGCGACATAAACAAAATGGTGCTGGATTAAACCATTTGACACAATGAACCAACATATTCAAGTCCAAAAGACATCTGTAAGTTGAATGCAACCCAAGAGCAGCAATAGTTAACATGATTGATGCATTGCTAATGCGCCTTATCAAATGTCAATTATAATAAGGTCCTATTGATACTTTCTGAGCTCAAATGATCAACCAGGATTCGAGAAGTTTCTAAAATTGGAAAGAAACCATAAGATGCCATCACGATCACATTGGTAAAAAGTAAGCACGCACCTCAAAGGGTAATTGGGAAAAAAACATAGCTCTTGCTAATTCTATGCAGATGAAATCACAAACAAAAACAACTAACAGCTGGTGAAATAATAATCAAGTAAACAAATTAAATTTTCAAACGACATCAGAATTCAGAACTGAAAAATATTACTTGTTCAAATTTTATCAATTAAAAGAATAAATAAAACTGAAACTTTTCACACCTAAAGTGTATTTCTTTAAAAGCAACTTTCTCTAAAGATAATAAGAAGAATGAGAGAACAAATACTTAGCCCCACATAAGGCTCGAAAGCTCCAATAGTCCTCAAAATCTTTTAACCAATACATAAAGCCTCAAAATCTCCAGTCATCCCCCTATGATAAGATTACTACCATTCATGTATTTGAAATGAAGGAAAACCCTTGAAGCTGCGTCTTCCTTTGATGTGCCTCAACAATTTCTGGTATCACATCCTAAAACTTGCTGACATGTTTCCCCAGAAACATTGTTTCAGGTATTTTGAATGCAAAAGCTATGCTTATATTTTCCTTTATAAGATTCTTAGACATCAAAATACTCAAAACTGAACATCTTGGAATAATCCTTTTCTCCAAGCTAAGTAGCAGAAGATTGGGATTCCTGGAGATAAAGGAAGGCTTAAATCTCAGCTCATTCACATAAAAATCCATAAATTTCCTGATCTTCTTTTGTGAAGTGACCATAAACAGAGGCTGCATTTTGAAGGATGAAATAACCTCATCCTCTGACATTCCAAAACTACAAAAACCAAAACTACAAAAAATTCTAACTTTTCTTTCCCAAAGTGATTTGCCCATGATTGCCATTGCACAGACAACTAAAATGACTAGAAGCTTCTTGGGATCAAAACCTAACTTCTTAACTTCCTCAATAACATCAGTATATACGTCAATCTTTGCAAGAAATGACTTTAGGTGATTCCTTAGCAATTTCAAAACTTTAGACTCAGGAACACCATGACTCCTCAAGACCGCAATGTTAGGCTCAAGTATGCAATAGCATGACTGGATGGCCTTTAAAACACTCTCGTCATTGCCAACAATGTGCCTAATGACTTGGACAGAAGGTAATATCTGTGAAATATTTGGACTATTTCTTCCTCTGAGAGCCCCAAAGATTTGAAAAAATCCTACTTGGGCTTAAAACTTTTGTGTACACTGTATACAAAGGCGGAGCGAGGATTTCAAATCACTGAGAGCGCATAATAAATAAATATATAAATGAAGTATTGAACTTTGGATTAATTTAAACAACTTGCAAAAATTTAAATCATAAGGAATATTGGAAAAATATATTATACTAGTGGTTGAGTATTTTCTCCACAACTAAACACCATTTAACTAATATAAAATTCAAAACCATAATTTTAAACATTTAAAAAAGTTGGAGTTTTATGATCAAATAAATTAGGGATTCAAATTAGATCATTCAAGTCTTCAAAAGCTTTTGATTTCAAACATATGATATCAGACGGAATTGAGAAGGAGAAATTAGTGCTTATGGCTTTTATAATTTATTTATTTATTTTATTTTTTTGGAGTGGACTTTTTCCAGATTAGAGTGCTAGACACGTGAAATAAATAGTAGTCATCGATTTAAGACTCCTAAAACAAATGGAGTTTGAAAAAATAAAAAGACAAAGTGCAAAAGTTTGAAGAAATCAGCAGCCCCACGTATGAAAGAGTTTTAACTTCCTCGACTTCTCATGCAGTAAACTTAACAGAGAGGAATAGAATTCTGAAAATCCTGGTGGGTGCCGGTGCCCCCACTGGCCCCTGTATACATCCGCCATTGATTGTATACATACAATGTAGGGCGCTTCATGGCAGGCTAATGTACAAATTTGCTTGTCAGTGAAACCATAAGCCCTAAAGAATTCAATCATCGTATTTGCATCAGCATCAAGAATTCTTGGATCCTTTTTTACTACTCGTAGGAGATTACTGCCAGAAATTCCCATTTTTTTTAGCAAAGTTGGGCTTAAGGGTTTTATCCGGATCAGAGGAAAGCAAATTTGGGCGCGCAGTTAATAAATCTCTAATATGGGTTTGGGCCAGCCCATGGGTTTTTAGGAGGTTGACGACCAAATTTGGTTTATCAACGGTATCAAATTGGAGCTTCTTGGAAGCAGCAGTAGCTGATTCTAAAGAAAACCCACATGAGTTTAAGAGGTATGAGACTAAAAGATTGAGGGCATTTTGAATTTGAGGTCTTCAATATACGTTTGGAAGTTAGGGTTGAGAACAAATAGGCATGATCCACTGCAATTAAAGCATTATGTCTGTGTTGCAGCCGTTTGCAAAGAAAAATAAATTATAGATTAAATTACCAGTAGAAAGATAACCTCTACGACTATAGCAATCGCTTGCTCTCTTCTCGGCATTTGATTTTGAGTAGGCGCCAACTGGTTTGCCCTAGGCCCCTAGCCCGGGAACAAGACGACAAATACGATACCGTATTACCGATTTTCAAAGGCAACAATAAAGACCTTCAATGTAACATTTTTTCGTTGCGACCCGTTTTCATAATTTATCAATAATAAAAATAAAATCTTTTTGGTGTTAATTAATTAATTTGGCTCTCGACTGGTAAATGCAATACAATGTGAATAATTTATAATACAAAATTTACTAATTTATGTAAAAGTTCCTATTCTTAATGTTCATATAGTGAATATGTTTTAGGAATATTATTTCTAACTTAAATTTCTTCAAAAATTTATATTATATATGTCTTACATATTTACAAAAAATATATGTCGACTAATTAACTCATTTAAAAATATAAACCAAACTAAGAGTTTAACTCAACTTATTCTTTACTCTGCTCATTTCACAAAAATAAAATCTAAAACATTTTAAATTAAAGTAAATATTTTAAATTTTGGTTAATGTAATAGCAAATATAATAAATTGTGTTAAATATTAATTAATTTGTTCTAAAAATTTATGTTTAGACTCAATTAATTCACATATAAGTACTAAGTACTCACTAATTAAATTAATTAAATGCCTAAGTCAAATTTATCATATCTATTTTTTCAGTTAAATTCCCCTATTAATATTTTAAAAAATTAATTATAATTTATATTTATAAATATTTAATAAATTTATATTATAATTTAAATTTTTTGATTTTACAAATTGGTAAAGAACAAAGAGGAGCAAAAGGATCACTTGTCACAGTTGTAGGCTTGCTTCCAGCAAACATAACCCAATATAAATTGGGTTGGTTTTGGTCCAGCCCACCAAACAAACCCAACCCACCAAACGAACTAAAACTTATTGTAGCAGCTTAAATTTTCAGCCTAAGAAAAACAAAAATACAAACCCCAATTTTTCTTAACCGTCGATCGAGACAATCTCGACGGACAGTAAGCTCTCCCAAGTGGTAGTCCATAGACTCTCGTAGTACCATAACCACGCTCCTTCTCCTCCCAAACGATACAAACCCTAAACCCTAGCGAGTCCCAAAGTGTTCGTTCTCCTCATCATCATCTTATAACCTGGGTCGCTGATGAAGGGAGAAAGAAAATAGAGAGAGACCCGACCCAAAATACAGACACTCATGGCATTGTATCTGTTATACGAGTTCGCGTCAGGTTATGTTCTGTTCGAAGCTCATGGACTCGACGAAATTGGACAGAACACAGAGGCGGTTCGTAACTCAGTGGCCGACCTCAATCGATTCGGCAAAGTCGTAAAGCTCGTATCTTTTAGCCCCTTTGAGTCAGCTCTCGATGCCCTCAATCAAATCAACGCCGTCTCTGAAGGTAACCCATTGCTTGCACATTTGTTTTGTTTGTGGATGTAGTTAGTGTTTGTTCTGTTGCCATTGGTGTTATTGTTTCCTTTATACTTTCTTTAAGTCTTCTTGGTGTGAGGCTGCTGATTTGCAGATTGACTTCAGTATATGTGTTTTGTATGCATTTATGGCTTTAATGCATGTTGTTTGTTTGTGCTTTGAGCCATTTGTTTTTATGGAGATTTATGCTCGTGTGGTTGTGAATGACAGTTAATTTTTGTTATGTTAAGAGGGTATGGTTGGGTTAATATTACTTTAGGGGAAGTAGCAAGAAGATACTTCAAGTATAATGATGGATTTGGCCTTTAATGTGAGTAGAGGAATCAAAGAACTAGTAGTTTGCGGATTTTTGATTTTGTATAGCTCTCTTGTTAGAGGAAGAGGCTAGTTTATTTGTTTGTTCTGTAGTTTTTAAATATTTTATTTAATTTTTTCAATTTTTATCTCTTATTTTGAAATAAGGTTTTGGTCTTTTCTACTCCCTTCCCTACACAAAATGAGTACCTTTTCTCATTTTCTTTTTTGTTCCACACAAAACGTTATTTTTCAGCGATGTTAGTGTACAATGACACATAATGCATTACTAACCAAGCAATCACTATATTTAAAAGCAATGGGACTATGTAGCAGAGGGTGTATTATCCTCTACTCTTTCTCCTACATTTATAATTCTCCTACATTTATAATAATATATGAAATTCATTTTCTGTCTACCAAGGTGCACAATTAAGTCAAGTTGAATATTGTTTTGTTAAATATGAATTGTAGGGCAAATGACTGAAGAGTTGCAGAACTTCCTGTCACTGACTCTCCCCAAAGTCAAAGATGGTAAGAAACCTAAGTTCAGTGTAGGAGTATCAGACGCTAAGCTTGGTTCGCACATACATGAAGTGATGAAGATTCCCTGCCAACACAATGAGTTTGTTCTTGAGCTCCTTCGTGGTGTTCGCTTGCATATTGATAGGTTCATTGCAAACTTAAAGGTTGTGCTTTATATCTTCTCTAGTATCTTTCATCTTAGTTTGTATAACTTCCAGTTAGTGTCATATGTTCTGATGGTTTGTTAACTTGGTTTTCTGCTGTGTTTTCTTAAACTTCTATAGCCTGGTGACTTGGAGAAAGCTCAGCTTGGTCTGGGCCACAGCTACAGCAGGGCAAAGGTCAAGTTCAATGTAAACCGAGTTGACAATATGGTCATTCAAGCGATATTCCTTCTTGATACCCTTGATAAGGATGTCAACTCTTTTTCCATGAGAGTCAGGTGTGTAATCTTTGCCCCAAACCCCCACAATATTAATAATATCTAAAGTAAACTCTGGCTCATTTCTCAAACCATTTACTTATTGTATTTTCTAATGATATAGAGTTGATGCCATTTTATTATTTTGATATGATCTTTCCCCTAAAAATTGCTCGTTGTTGAAGGGAGTGGTACTCTTGGCACTTCCCAGAATTAGTGAAGATTGTTAATGACAACTATCTATATGCCAAAGTTGCGAAGTTTGTGGAGAACAAATCAGAGTTGTCTGAAGACAAAATACCAGGCTTGACAGACATAATTGGCGATGAAGATAAAGCGAAGGAAATTGTAGAAGCTGCCAAAGCATCTATGGGTAGGTTAATTTGGAGTTAACTGCTTATGAAATCACATAGCTTAAGCTATTCACTTTGATTTACTCATTTACCCCTCTCTTCCACCTATTCAGGGCAGGATTTGTCCCCGGTTGACTTGATAAATGTCAAGTTATTTGCCCAGAGGGTAATGGACCTAGCAGAGTATAGGAAAAAGCTTTACGATTATCTGGTTTCTAAAATGAATGACATTGCACCGAATTTGGCTGCACTTATTGGTGAAGTTGTTGGAGCCCGTTTGATTTCTCATGCTGGTAGTCTTACAAATTTGGCAAAGTGTCCTTCTTCCACTCTTCAAATCCTTGGTGCTGAGAAGGCACTATTCAGGTGTTCTACTCCTGCCTCATATTCTAAATTGGTAGTCTTGCACAATGCTTGAAGTGTTTAAGTCATTGATTTAGTCATAGAACGACCTTGCACAGATGTCTGCATAATTTGGAGATGAGCTTGGCAGTTAACTGTAAATTACTTAAATATTTGATCCCTTATATGTTTATCTTGTATGATGATACTTAATTTGCCCTTCCTACATCACTAAATTGTTTTGGGTTCAGGGCGTTAAAAACCCGAGGGAATACTCCGAAGTATGGCCTCATTTTCCATTCTTCTTTTATTGGTCGTGCATCTGCTCGAAATAAAGGTAGAATGGCACGTTATCTTGCGAACAAGTGCTCCATTGCTTCTCGCATTGACTGCTTCCTAGGTAACTTTTCAAGTTCTGTTCAAAGAAAGTTGTCATTTTACTTTTGGTGCATACTAGTTCCTTTTTGAGGACTAAGTTGTAAATTCTCTTTTGTGGCCACAGACAAGAATACCACTGCTTTTGGAGAGAAACTACGTGAGCAAGTTGAGGAGCGGCTTGACTTTTATGACAAGGGGGTTGCTCCTCGCAAAAACATTGATGTGATGAAAGGTGCACTTGAAGATGTGGAAACCAAGGGTAAGCCAGTTATGGATGCATGACACAATTCTACTTTTTGCATGAAACATGGATATTTAGTATGATTTTGCCAACAGATAATACTGAATTTTGTAGAAAAATGAAAAAAGATGATAGTCTAGTCATTTAATTTGATTAAAGATTTTTCTTTTTCACTTCTTTGGTGACCTTTCTGCCGTGACTGAGGAACTCTAATGTTAAGATAATACATTGTTGAACACTTCCATTGTAGTTGCATACATTTGTTTGAGTCTTCTATATGGATTTGGAAGGGGCATCAATGACTACTAAGGCAGTTAAGCAGCTAGTTGCTGTTTTTCTTTTTTTCTTGTTCGTCTCTTACTCATGATTGTATGATGTCCACGATCCTCACCCTGATTGTTCACATTGCAGATAAGGAAATGGATGTTGATGAAAAATCTGCTGAGCCTTCTGTGAAGAAAAGCAAAAAAAAGAAATCCAAGGAAATCGAAGTGGATGAAGAACCTACTGAGCCTTCAACAAAGAAAAGCAAGAAAAAGAAATCGACGGAAATGGATGTTGATGAAGAACTTATCGAGTCATCAGTGAAGAAAAGGAAGAAAAAGAAATTGACACAAATGGATGTGGATGAAGTACCAATTGAAGAACCTTCTGCTAAGAAAAGCAAGAAAAAGAAATCCAAAGTTGAGGGTGCAGACAATGGTGATGACGTGGTTGCGAATGGAGATGCTTCTGAAAAAAAGAAGAAGAAGAAGGACAAGAGAAAATTGGATGAGGAGTCTTGATTGTTGTGGCGTACTAGTGTTTGTTTCTGTTTGATCCAAGACATGAGGGTGTCTGGATTCTAGAGTTTGTTGCCTTGCCCGACTCTAGTAATGTTTTCAAATGTCCGAATAGCTTCTTGTCAATGGTTACTTCTATGTTATGACAGCTCTATATGGAGTACTAATGTGCTAATATTGTCTTCTTATTTCTAATGTTTGTGTGTATAGAATTGCTAGAAATCTTGAAATCTTAAATTAAAGAATTATGTCATATTTTTCGATTAAATTATTATTAATTTACTATTTTTTAGGTGACAGGTTAAAGTTAAATATAAAATTACAGTATAAGCTTTAAATTTCGATTCTAAAAAGTCTTTATATATTGTTTCATATTTACTAAGTCATGAATAATTTAAGTTGTAAGAATTTTCTCAAATTTTAGCCTTGAGAAGACCCTTGCAAAGTTTTTTTTTTTTGTGCAACTAATGTTACTTTGTGTGGTCTTGGTATTCTTAGACTTGTCAAGGGATCACTCCAAAAAGAGGACTCGTCAAAGGAAAACAAAAATTATCTTTTAAATCGATAATTTATGCGTATGTATATATATATTTAACGTTCTAAAAATATAAAAGTTAGTATTAGTAGTATATCTATCTATCTATATATAAAAGAGAAGATGGGATTAGGGACGCGTCCCTCAAAGGAAAGCAAAAATTATCTTTTAAATCAATAATTTATGCGTATGTATATATATATATTTAACGTTCTAAAAATATAAAAGTTAGTATTATTAGTATATCTATCTATCTATATATAAAAGAGAAGATGGGATTAGGGACGTGTCCCTCAAAGGAAAGCAAAAATTATCTTTTAAATCAATAATTTATGCGTATGTATATATATATATTTAACGTTCTA
>JAUMHB010047649.1:0-46868 GCA_032359685.1 Pittosporum tobira
TATATATGTGTGTGTACTCTCTCTCCCAAATTTTTTACAACAGTATAATTTTTACACATATTAAAAAGTGTGTTTAATTATAAAAGAATTGTCTATACTATCTTTATATTATTAAATTTTAAATAATTATAGTAATAGTTGAAGTGGTTAGTTATTATGTTGATATTATTATTTTATGCCTTTTATGTCTCTAAATTTTTATAACAGTGGACTTTTCACGCATATTAAAATATGCAAATGAATTGTCTAAATCGCCTTTATATTATTAAAATTTACATAATTAGAGTTAAAGTAATGGGTCATAATATTAGAATGTTGGTTAAAGTATTGGGTCATATTTAATAAATTAATGATAAGTTAAAAATATTGCTTCATTAATCACTCTAAAAAGAGTATGTTACAAATAGTGTGGGACATCACAAAAAAAAATGTTGTAAAAGTTGTAGAACAAAAAAAATATAGTGCACGTTTGGTAATAACGTTGAAAGATTATGACATTCAAATGCAATAAAATATCATATTTGGTAGATTGTGATATATTAAATTTAAGTTCAAAAAATTGAGTTTGCAGCTTAAACCCAATTTCAACAAAAACTTGAAATTGAATTTAAGATGCAAACCGCGGTTGAAAAAGTTCTACCAAATAAGCCCATAGTGTTGTAGTAGTTGAAGTTGTATGCCAATATCTTAAAGTAGTGATTGAAGTGGTAAACCATAACGTTAGAATAGTAATTGAAATGATGAATTATATTTAATAAAATAAAAGTAAATTAAAAAAAATTACTTACAAAAATTATAAAACGTTCTAAAAAAATGTTATGAGAATTATAGAAGGGAGGAAGTATACAAATACATAACTGCTAATGCACTAAAGAAGTCGTAGGCCTTGTGTAACAAAAAAATGTTGCCAACTTGTAGTTGTTAGCATATATTTCTTCTGTTTAAAAATATATATATATAATTTTTTTGATAATTTTTCATAAAAATTTTAAAATATTTTAAAAATATATTTATTAAATTTTTTTATAAAATTTATAATTTCTTTTTCAAGACGGAAGTAGTAGTCAAATAAGGTATCATCACTTATTCATTTTAAGTCAAATACACCAGACATCATATTCAGAGCACACCAAAAAAAGATAAAAAATTGCTACTTCACTAAAAGATTTGAACATTGGTTCTGCGTTACCTCATAATTAAACAGAATGCAATTAAAAAATTTATTTTGATATTTTTTAATTTATATATAAAAAATTTGTATTTTATTTTTAAAAAATCGCTAATAATTAATTTCAAACAGAGTTAAACATACCTAATTTTATGAGGGAAGACTGATTCTAAGGGCTCTAGAAAAGAAGTGGGCAGTGGCAAATAAATGTGTAGTCATCATCAGTGGTTGTTTGCTGGTTAATGTCGCCTACTTTTCTTGACTGGGAAGAGTTGCAGGCCAACTAATTCTCATTCTAACGCTGATAGCTGCATCGGCGGTGACGATAATAATAATCCCCGCAAAAAGTATATATATATATATATATATACACATTTTTTAAATTAATAATATATATAGCGACACATAATGAGTATATTTAAATATTGTTTATGAGCAGTTAAAATTGCTTATAAGTAGTTTTTAAAAATAATAGGTGTTTGATAAGCTGTTTTTTGAAATTAATTTTAAGTAATTTTTATGCAAATAAACAAAAAAAATAAATTAATTAGGTGCTTCTAATTACTATATAAGTAGAAATCTAATAAGCAAATTTGATCAAACATATTACTATTTTATCTTTACTTTGATATTGTATTATTATTCTATCTTCACACTAATTATTATAATATAATATTATTTCTCTATATATAAGTGATAAATAACTATTTTTATACTAAATATTTTACAATTTTATTTATACTTTTACAAGTATCTTTTTATTATATTATTATTATTTGTCGTTTCTCTAGATAGTACTAATAAATTATTCTTTTTATACTAAATATTTTACAATTTTATACTTTTATAAATATTTTTTCATCATCAAACACAAATGACTCTCTGAAAACTAGTTATAAACACAAAAAATAAAAATAAAAACATTAATTTCAATTGAATCCAAAAGCATTATTAAAAAATTAAATGGTTGAGAAATTAATGTAAATCATGAGTTGTTTGTTACATGTGAAGCACAGGTTCTTCGAGAAAGTTGATGTTCATGTGAATATGACAAGCAATAATCTTAAGTTAGTTGTTGCACAGTTGAAGTTTTAATACTTTCACACATGTGAACCATTGATATTTTAAACTTAATTTGTAAGATTTTATATTTAGAGAAAACTGTTAATTATATATATATATATATATATATATATATATATATATTACAATAAAATGTCACCAATTAACTTTAAAATATAAAATAAAACTACTATAAATAGTAGAATTAAGATCATTTCACACTATTCATTTTGAATAAATATTGATTTATTAATATTTTAATTATAGAAAACTTAATAACAATTTTATTAAAAAGTTATAGAAATTTTATAATTTCTCAAAAGAACCAAAATAGGGGCAATCTATGATGACGTGGTAATTTGACCGAATCTATTACCGTCCTAAAACTGCCACCCTGTACCTGCGACCCATTCTTCGTTCAACAACTCTCTCTTTGAATGGTTCGGGCCCTCCTTCCTTCTTCTTCATGCTAACGTATTCCTCTCTCTAGTCTTTGATTTCAAATGTCTGCTACATCTACCCGACGACCACGCCACCTTTCGTGTATGTAAGTCTAAGCTTTGAAGCACTTTTTCTTGAATATTTGCCCCCATTGATAGCTCCGTTTTCAGTTTTTTTAATTACTCGGTCGTATTTGTCTTTGCTTTGTTCTTCCCCTTCTAGAGAGAAAGGGACAATTTTGTAAACTGTATGATAGAGAGAAAGATTTGAGAGGGTCAAAGCTGAGACATAGACAAAAAGGGAAAGGTTTCTATTTGATATACCTATTTATCTGAAAGAACCAAAATTGATAACCTCTATGGCCTTTCCCAGAATCATCCTTACACGGGTTTGATTGATTTTTTTTTAGATTTTAGAAGTTTATAAGTTCGTGAGATGTTAAGGGTTGAAGATAACGATAGGGCTTCTGGTGGTCACCGGAAAACTTATTCAAGGTCAGTTTCTTGGACTGACCGGTCACCTACAAAGCCCATTTCTAGACCACCATTTAACAATAAGGCGCGGGCTTGTTTGCCGCCCCTTCAGCCTCTTTCGATTTCCAGGCCAAAGGCTGAGGAGTGGCCTAGGGCCGGGTCTGATGATCTTGGTGTTTGGCCGAATAATCCATCTACCCCTGGCGTGAGAATTGGGCCAATTAACCTCCCTTGGAACAATTCAGATTCAGAGAAGTCACCTAGAGAATTTGAATTCAAGAAAGACAAGCATGCGTTTTCCGAAAAAGATTGCTCTAGAATTGCCGATCATGTATATTTAGGAAGTGATGCAGTCGCCAAGAATCGTGAAATACTAAGGCAGAATGGTATTACCCATGTGCTGAATTGTGTTGGGTTTGTTTGTCCTGAGTATTTCAAGAGTGATTTGGTGTACAAGACACTTTGGTTGCGTGACAGCCCATCTGAGGATATCACAAGTATTCTGTATGATGTTTTTGATTATTTTGAGGATGTTCGAGAACAAGGTGGCCGAGTTCTCGTCCATTGTTGCCAGGGGGTGTCTCGATCGACCTCCTTGGTTATTGCGTATCTCATGTGGAGGGAGGGTCAGAGCTTTGAAGATGCATTCCAACGTGTGAAGGCAGCCAGAGATGTGACTAATCCAAATATGGGCTTTGCTTGCCAACTTTTGCAGTGCCAGAAACGGGTACATGCTGTGCCAGCAAGCCCGAACTCTGTGCTAAGGATGTACAGGTTGGCACCTCATTCCCCGTATGATCCCCTTCATCTTGTGCCAAAAATGTTAAACCGCCCAGGCGTTGATGCCTTTGATTCTCGTGGAGCATTTATTGTACATGTGCCTACTGCCATCTATGTGTGGGTTGGGAAGAATTGTGTTTCAACTATGTCAGACAGTGCCATGGTAGCTGCCTTGCAGGTTATTCGATATGAAAAGGCAAAGGGCTTAGTTTTGACCATCAGAGAAGGTGAAGAAACATCTGAATTTTTGGCTGCTCTTAATAATGGGCAAGTATTAGCGGATATCCAAGAGGAAAGGTCTGCTTCTATTTGTCCAGATGTTGGTCAAAGAATGGTTAAAGCCTATGATATAGATTTTGAGATTTTCCATAAAGCACTTTCCGGTGGGGTGGTTCCACCTTCTGCGTTGTTTAGAACTGGATCGGAGACATGTCTTCCTGCCAGAGAAAATGGATGGGGCAGATTAAGAAGGAAGTTTGCAATTGGTATTATGAAAGAATTTATTGCTTCATCCAAAGTGAGCTGTGATACAACTCAATCAAATCATGGACACGATATGATCATGGACAGTACATATAGAGGAGATGAATCTTGTGTTTCTAGCCCTAAATGTGATTCACCAGATTCCATTTCTTCTTTTGCCACCAATAGCCAAATTCCGATGAAGGGTACTTGTAAAGAAGATAACTCTTTATCGTCACCATCTCCTCCATGCCATTCACCGGATACTTTTTCTTGTATTCTTGCTGATAACCCGAAGTTTAGTTCCTCATCTCCTTTAATCTCACCGTCTGCCTCTGAGTTCTCTGATCCATTTACCTTCTCACCTTCATCTTCTAACTGGTCTTCAGACTTGTCATATCTATCTGCTCAGCCTTCACCCTCTGGATTGGATCCCACAGGTCCATCTCTGACTAAGAATGGTTCCTCACAAGGAAGCCCATGTTTAATCTGTAAAGAAACTTTGGATTTACCAGGAGAGGCATTTTCAACTAGCCATGCTTTTAAAAACACTTGTGTGCCACGTAGAGGGACTTCTCCCCCTTCCATTGCAGAGCGCAGAGGGAGTAATCCTCCCCCTCGAATGGTGTTACATTCAGTTGATGATGCACCTCAAGTGCAGGTAAAGCTGGTAAGATCGTGGTCATTTTCTCTGCCTGAGTTGGAAGATGATGTGATGAGAGATGCTGAGTCTAACCAGTCTGAAAAAGATATCTTAAATGCGGACGAGCAAATGATAGATGCTGATTCCACTGTTAAAGAGGGGCAAATGGAAGATGATTATGGCGTTTCTCATATGGTGGAAAATGTTTCAGGTAATTGTTCAACCTTAAGATTATGTTCTACTTGTTTTTTTTTTTTATTATTATGTGGAACCAACTCCATGGATCTAGAGAACATTATTACACTGTAAAGAACGATTTTCTGGAAGTAGCTATTATTGTGAATATTTAATTCGTAGTTTTATAACCCACCCACTGCAATTCCATCATTAATGTTTATAATAGTGCATCTCTATCAAGATATTTGAAGTCTGATAACACGTTTAGAGAAGAAAAATGGCTGGATGGCGAGATGAGAAATAAGTAAAGAAGAAGAAATAGGAATAACACCTGGGTTGTTTATAACTGTGCATCTCTGTGTAGGTAAAAGATACAATATAAAAACACGTTTGGTAAAAGATATATATATATATATATCCGGTACTATTTTGATGATATCTTTCTTGGTGAAATGCGGTCACAACTAACACGATCATACGTATATCAGATGCTGACAATTGTAATTTTTAGTTATCTGTGTTGGACACAATACAATTTATGTGCTTCGTTAAGAAAGGGATGGCTAATCTGTAAATTCTACTTTAAAAATTTACTATTGTGGACTTCGACGCCACAAGAAGTATCAGTAAGGGTAGTTTGAGAGTTAAAACAGATTTGCCTCGTCCTGCATTTTTCTACTGTTTCATCCATGTTTGTTAAAGTTTCAAATCTTTTTTTTTTTTGCTTTGATGTACTTTAAGTATTGATTTGATCTTTACGGAACGTACAGATATACATAGAAGGTGAAGAACCAGAACCGCTCCTAAAGCATCTTCTCCGCTTATCATTTTGGATATGAGAAAAGATAGAAAAACTTGCTCAAGGTTGGATGGTAATTTTTCCAGTCTTGTGTGATTATGTTCAAGGAATTACAGCAGTTCTCTATAAAGTGAATCATCATCCCGGACAGTAGTACAAATGTCATTTTCTGCTTGTGTGATGTAAATGAGAGGATCTGATATCAAGCCTTTGGCAAATGCATGTACAGTCAAGAACAATCTGTTGTATACCAGTAGCAAATAGAAGTGAACAATTTCTCTGAAAATACGTAAAGGAAACTAATATTTCCACCAAGGAAATTGATATTTTCACTACTAGATACCACATTTGATGCAGCGCAAGTGAAAAATATGTATCTTTTAAAAAGTGGGACATGGTGAAAATACCAATTTATTTGGTGGAAATTGGAAGTCCCTTGTGTAAATTGCATTCATTTCTAGCCTTTGGCTACATCCAGCACCAAAGGTGTTGCCTCCTTGTACCAGAATAAACGCATACCTTATGTAGCAACTCATAATGAACAAAATATTTCCAAGGCAATACTGTGCATTGTTTCATTCTTTTACAGTGTCAGATGACAAACAAGATCATAGATAACAAGGAATCTACATAAAGCGCACACAAAAGACATTCTTGAACTTCCTATATTATCAAATGCCCTTTTTTGATCTAAGACGAGCCATTGTGGGACCAAGTGCACTGCCTCTCCAGGGTTTATATGAGCTCTTGCTAGGATTCCACTTGGTCCAGCTATTTCCCTCCGATAAATCTACCTTCTTGGCAGTCAGAGTCTCGCTGAAGCGATCCCATAGATTCACTTCTCCATTGCCTACAAACCAATAGTCAGAATATATTATCTGACCTATACTCTCTTGGTCCCACAAAAGAGTACCGTTTTATTTTTTTCGAAGTTAATTTGGGTAAACCTAAAAAATTAAAACTATTAATTTCTTTGTTTTATGTGCATTTAATCGTAACTATTGTAAACTATTTAAATAGTGCTACAAATTAGTTATATTAGTTTGTAATTTTCAGAACTAAAATGGGTAAAGTTCCAGAATTTCGCGAACCGGATTCTAAAGGTCAAATGGTACTCCTTTTTTGTGAAATAGAGGGACTATAAAGTAATCAAAGCATTTGAACAACGTACAACCATACCTGTGTTGGGCGTATGTTTTTGTTTATCATGATTGCCAGCCACTAAATTTGATACAGCATTTACAGTGCTGGGAGGACCTTCATTAACTTTATCTGTGCCAGCTTTCACATAATCTGAGTTGTGCTTGACAATACGAATATCAACAAGTGACGAAAAATCTATCTGCAGATGACACATGGTTGTGAGTAATTAATACATTAACATAAATATTCTAAAAGCGAAAAAGAGTGTATCTAATCACAAAATTTGGTGTTAAAACATAATTCTTGAGGATATATAAAGATAACAACAGCTACAGGCATGTCCATGTTGCACAAAATGGGTACCTCTAAAGATCCATCTTCCTTGTAAAGGGAATTATCTTGTTGCATCTCAGATTCATCCACCTCATCTAACTTGTCAATAGTAACTGGATATTCTGGAACTGGTATCAGCAAAATAGTACCAGATTCGGGTTTGTACCATAATACTCTTCCAACCTATGGCAAATGAAAAATGGTAAAGCAAAATATGGCAGTCATAATGCTGAATTACCAAATCATTAAAATCAGATGGAAATCTACTCGAAAGGAGGAAAGCTCCGGGGTCCATGTTGATGATAACTCGAGCAGACGATATGCAATCACATCACCCTCCTGCAATATTTCACATATAAGTTATAATATATTAAATAATAAACGAGCAACAAAATTAAGGTTAGATAAAGGGAAAGATAAACAGACAGAGAAAAACCTTGGGCAAGCTTATAAGCGGAAGAAGCTTATCAAAGTCAATGGGACCATTCAAGCGAATCTGTTTTTCAATTGTCGTCGACATATCAGAATGCTGCTCCTTGTTGAAATTTTGATACAGACTTCGTCCAGCAGCTGAAATCTTCTCCAAACCCCATTTCTGCCCTTTCTTCTTACTGGTAATTCCATTCCACTGGAAAATTTCCTGAAGCACACAACTCAAAGATTCATTATAGAGGAAATCCGATACCAACTTCAAAGAAAAATAATTACCAACACTATATAACTTTAAATATGAAAACAGGTTGCTATAATTAGGACACTACAACTATATTTGGTTAAATTAAGGAGCAAGTATACCATCAAGGGTACTTGACTTTGTTGGACAGCTTGGTCTGCATCAACCAGAACATGTTTCATATATCAGAACTCACACTTAATTGGATTAAAATTTGGTTAAAATCATAACAGATTTAAAGCAAAGTTATTCAGCACTAAAAAGGACAAGAGTGTGGCTGTTGGACCTTCTTCTTCCAGAGGCTCAAAGCGAATATGTCCTGGCCTTACAACAATAGGAACGATCTCACCTTCCCCACCACTTTTTTGACTTGCCTTTTTGGTTTCTACATTATTTTCATGATGTTCTTCTTGCGACTTCTTCCAGTGTAGCTGCAATTTTTAACATTCTAGTAAGTTGTTACTAAAGCAATTTTATGCAAGTTGGAAAAGGGTATTTTATGTTAATGTGTTTTTTTATCACTCACAAGTCCTTTTGATGGGCAAAAATCCTCGTTCTTCTCAGCTTTATCTCGTCTCTGCTTCCATTTTAGCTGCAAAATTTAGTTTGCTAGTTATAAACAAGATAATTTTGAATGTCATGGGTAGAGGTATTTAGCATCTTTCAGAAACTAACAGGTCTTTCAGAGTTGCAAACAAACTCTTTCTTCTCAGCTTTATCTCGTTTCTGCTTCCAGCTTAGCTGCAAAATTAAGGTTGCTAGTTGTAAAACAAAGTGGTTTTGTATGTTAGGGAGAGGAGTACTTTTAACATCTTTCAGAAACTTACAGGTCTTTCAGAATTGCAAACCACCTCTTTCTTTCCAATTTTAGCCATATTCCGCAACCATTGCCTCTTAGCCTTTTTTCGTCGAGCACTTCTACTTGGGACCTGACCAGATAAAGATCAGACCACGGAATTGTTAATTACAACTTTAAGTTAAAAAGGTAAGAAATACCCGGAACAAACCTTTTTAGTTGTAGTAGCAGCAGGGGACATATCCTCAAGCTTTTCGTCATTTTCTTGAAGCTGATCACTTAACAAAATACAAAAACAATGCACTATATAAGAGTAGTTTTCTAGAGATTTATCTGTGAAACAAAAGTTACTAGAAACAAGAATTCATAGTTGCTAGCGTTATTCACAGGAATACCATATTCATATGGTGACATCAATTGACCAATACTAAGTTACGGTATTACCTTGCAAGTTACAAATTCAAGATTTTAAAATTTTGAATTTCTTCTAAATCGATAGATAAATAAGTGGAGAAGCAGACCACAATAAAGAGGAAATTTTGCAATATCGATCCCGGCTGCACGTTAGTAAAACTATAGCCTTTAAAAGAACAACCTCTTTTCACGCTGCATCAATTCAGGAGGGCTAATACTCCTTTCAGCACTTTCTGGAGTACTTTCCTTGTCTTGTTTACTCTTTGCATTAGATGTCTTCTTCTTGCAAGGGCTCTTAAACTGGTCAGTCTGATCATCCATATCAACAGCAAGACCCACCACTCTATGTTTCTTCTTCCTGCAATCAACATATACCCAAAAAGTCCGAGGAGAAATTCTACTGTATAAATAACAAGAAGAGAGCCTATGAGATGGGTTGTAGGACATACTTTGGGCTCCGAAGTTTTCTGGATGCTTTCCTTTTCTTGGAAAGTGGATTCCCATCCAAGGAAGGTTCTTCTGACTGTTCTTTATCCTCTTCAGAATCATCTTGGTAGCCACCTGCTTCCTTTTCAAACTCTCCATTTGCTAAAAGTCGGACACCAGTATGTTCAGGTTGCTTCTCCACACTTTCTAGTTCCTCAGCGGAGTCAGCCACGTCAGCTATTTTAACAATATCCAAAGATATCCCTCCTTTCTTTCTCACACTGATACAGTACATCACACAGAACATGTTATTTTTCATAAAATTGACAGTAACTGGCAACAAACAAATGTGACCATATAATCAGATTTGAACAAAACTAACCTGACAATATCTTTATCTTTTAAAATACAAGTTGATTCAAACGGTGGCAACACGAAGCCGTCCATCTGCAGGGAAACAGTAAAAATTTATCAATAATCAGATACACTTCTTTGAACAAAATTAAGAAAAATGCTGAGTTGTCAGTATGCCTCAACAGTGATTCAATGAACCTTCAAAGATGAACTAAATGTAACACGTTAAATACATCTATGCACAGTAGATGGGGTTTTCTTCTTTATAAAGGCAAAAGTAAACAAAATCGTATCTTTCAAAAAGTTTCAAATGCATTGGATGCCTTTCTTTCTTTGTTTAAATAAACGCATTAAATGAAAGCAGTTCGGAAACCCTAAATTGTGTAAACACTGTAGTAATAGATGGGTTGCAGCAATGGTACCCTGATCATTCTCTAATTTGCACTCAATAGCCTTAAAAATAAGAACTTGAAGGTACAAACAAATACATTAAGCCCAAATTAACCAAAAATTCATAAGTCGCTACAAGACACATCAAGCAAATTAGCAACTCAATGAAATGTAGTAGCATTTTATCAATGTATATGTGTATATAAATGACAAGGATAGAGAGAGAGAAAGAGGGCTACAGAGAGGACGAGGCCATTAGGGCAAGAGCGATGGAGCTCAAAATTGTGGAGGAGATGAGCAGAAAGGTCAGAGAAGATGGGGTGTTGGTGGGGTTTGAGGAGAAGCCAGCAGCGGTTTAAGCCCTGCGATCTTTGGGATTTGCGGAGTAGGTGGCGATCTTCGAACATCAAACGAACCCTCAAACTCTCCATCGATCATGCAACAAACCACCTCCGTTGTTCACACTTGATCGACTGTGAGTGGAAGAGAGGAAGAAAGGTCGGTGCTTTACAGTGTCTTGTACAGTAGAAGAGGTGAGAGTTCAGACTGAAAACCTCAATATAAACCTTCCCAAGTCCCAATAATCCCTAACACAGTCCACACTAATTTATTTTAATATTATATAATTCTTATTTGTTTTTCATTTACCTATTGTAAAATATTTTTTATATATAAAAATATATTAGATTTTGATAATTGATTGTGCAGATTATGGAAACAAAAGATTTACAGATTTTAGTGGAGTCACTCTGATTTGGATTAAATCCTTATTCTCTTAAAATATTTCTAATAAAGGGTATTAAAATATTTAAAAAAATGTGTTATTGTATGTTTATTTAATTATGTAAATATAAATATTTTAAAATTAATATTTATTAGATAAAAGATAAATAAGTAAAGCACTTAGAATACTATTTAAATATTTACTTATCTCTTGTGACTTTAAATTAATATTTTAAATTTATTCAATACGACATTTAAAATATTTTTTTTAATTTATTATTTTATATATTTGTAAGTAATCAATAAATGTCATAATAATTTCTCTCTCTCATGATTTAAGATTTTCATATTTGTTTCACTTTCTCTCACTCTTTCTCTCTTTCTCTTTTTATAAACTTAAAAATTTTGTTTTTTCAATATTTTTAATTAAATTGACATAAATAATTATCAATATATATATATATTGAGATGGGGGAGTAAATGCCTTCTTAACACTTTTGGAAAGTAGGGCTTCCGGATGGACCAGTGGCCTCTTCATCATCAAACTTGAGCAAGGCCCAACGATAAACCTATTGGGTTAACGGTATCAATAGCTATCCCCATTCCACGCCGTAAACCACAATTTAAATCCAGATTTAACCAGCCACCACCAGGTTATAGTTCATGTTTCAATTAAAATATAAAAGTATTTTGTTAAAATTTTAAATATTAAAAAATATTTGGTTGGTTGAATCGAGAATTAATAGAAGTTATCATTTATAGGTTATTTATTTGAATTTTTATTTGTATTTATTTTTGAACATTTTATAGAAAATGTTATTTTAAAAAGTTATAATTATAAGAGCAAAATAAATTTTAATAATTTCACACATAGATTAAATACTAAATAAATGCTAAATTTCGTGAATATGAGTATTTTAAGTAATATATATTTTAATGATAATTTACTGCAAGTACGTATTTTAAAATATTTATACTCACGCAACAACGAAAATTTACATTCACGCTCATTTTCTTCTAATTTAATAAGTCTTAAACAACTTTTAAATTTTTTTGAAAGACCTGGTATAGAGGTATGGATGAAGGAATATACGAAAAAATAATTGAATTTAAAATAAAAATCTATTCTAAGTTTTACTTTGATCTTACATTTAAAAAAATTAAAAACTTACTAATGTCTTATATTTTAAAGCAAAGAGAATAAATTCATAATTTTTTTTAAAAAAAATATTTATTTTATTAATAATAATATGCAATAATAATATTCGATTTCTTACATAAACTAGGCATACATCTTTTTATTTATTTTTCATAAATAAAAATTGAGACTACAGTAAATATAATATTTTATAGGTAATAGGATCATTTTATGAACTTGGGGCTGTACTACAGAGTATAATATCACTTTTTTCACCCTTCAATGTCAACCAACCAAACAGGTACAACTCAGCCAACTCCGGTGGGTGCCCACCACAAAACCCACTTTCCCAGCCCCCCCTCTCTTCAGAAGCTCAGAGGACCGCATCAAAAACAAACGTTCATTTCATTTCCCGTTTTTCCCGGTTTCCATTTTTCGCCCACCACAACCTACACTTCAGTCGCATGTTTTCGGAGCTCCGGCTCCCTTGACGGAGCCTCCAGCTCTCCTTTTACATATATATCGGCTCACCGCCTCACCAATTACGCTTACGATAGATTAGATTTTCTTATTTTCTTCAGATCTTGCCATAATGTCAAAGCCATGGGGAAATATTGGGGCTTGGGCGGCCGACGCCGAGCTTGCCGAAGCCGAGGAGAAAGAACAAGCCTCTGCCGCTGCATCTGCCGTCGCACAGAGAGATGCTGTCGTCACCACCAAGGGGAAGAAGAAGACCAAGATGACTTTACAGGAGTTCAATATGCAGAGCACCCCCTCCTCCGCCCTTGGCTCCGTCTTCGAATCCAAGGGTTTGACTCCTGACGAGATGTTCCGGCTTCCGACGGGTCCGAAAGAGAGATCTGCCGAAGAAATGCAGCACGGTCGCCTCGGCGGAGGATTCTCGTCGTACGGCGGAGGACGCTCCGGTGGACCGCCTCGAGGTAGGGACGGGGACGGAGATGGGAGTTGGGGCGGTAATCGGAGATCCTACGGTGGTGGACTTGATGATGATCGAAGGGGTCCGGCATCTAGGGTTTCGGATTTTGATCAGCCGTCTAGGGCTGATGAGGTTGATAATTGGGCAATGACGAAGAAACCTATGGGGTCTTCGTTTGACAGTGGGCCCGGCTCTAATCGATATGCTTCTCTAGGTACTGGAGGAGGCAATGAAGGGTTTTCTAGGGCTGATGAAACTGATAATTGGGCTACTGGAAAGAAGCAACAGGTGTCAGTAGCACCACCGCCTCGATTGTCTTCCAATTTTGGTTCAGGTTTTCATGATTCTAGTGGCCCTGGGTCTGGGCCTGATCGATGGACTAGGGGAGGAGGATTAACTGATGATAGGGAACGCCCTGGACCTGGGCCTGATCGATGGACGAGGGGAGGAGGATTTACTGATGATAGGGAACGGCCAAGATTGGTGTTGGATAAGCCAAGGAGTGATGGTGTTGTAAATGAGACTGCTGTTGTTAACAAGTCCAATAAGCCGAATCCTTTTGGGGCTGCCAGGCCTAGGGAAGACATATTGACTGAGAAGGGAGTCGACTGGAAGAAAGCAGATTTAGAAATTGAAGCGAAGAAGAGTACTAGTAGGCCTACAAGTTCACATTCTAGTAGGCCCGAGAGTGCACAGTCTGAGGATCCTGCAGCATTGCAACAGGGGGTGGCAAGGAGAAAAGTGAATCCATTTGGCGATGCTAAGCCTCGGGAGGTTTTACTTGAAGAGAAAGGGTTGGATTGGAGAAAGATAGATTTGGATTTAGAGCGCCATCGAGTACACAGGTTTATATCCTATCATTTCTTATATAAATACATTATATAGACAACATGCTTTAGGTCATTTTTAGTATTTACACTACATTTTATAGGTATTTGTCCTTTTTAAGATTTTATTTATGCCTATCAGCTCACGTTTTATGGCTTAATAATGCTAGCCGTATTAGATGATTATTGGTCTAGTAGTATGTGTTTTTTAATGATAGGTAAGTTTGGCCCAAGTTTGGAAATTGGTGCCAGTATCCCTGAGGTTATTCTTCAAGGCATTTTAAGTTAGTGTTTTGGGTGAATGCATGTCTCCAAAGTATGAGCAAGCTATTTTTGGATATAAGAATGACTATGCATTCGAAAATTAATTGAGCTACAAGAATTTAAAAACCAAAAGTTCATGCATTTAACTCAACAATGAGCTTTATTGTAGACAAGTCTGAGTAATAAACTTTTATAGCTTAAATGTTTAAGTTTTTAAACAGAGTTCAAGCTGAATCTAGTCTAGTGCGTTCAAATTCCTATCGTTCAATTTACAATTGAAATTGCGTTGAACTCTTATTGGGTTTTAAGAATTTATGCAGTATGCTGTCGAACAAATAATTTATATATGGTGTATATAATTTTGTGTCAAATTTTGGTACAAGAATAAGTGAGCCTCCACGAGTTGAGTCAGGTTTGTATTATTTAATAATCTCACCTAAAATCATGTTTAAGCTTGAGTCACTCTGTTAATGAGTCGAATTGAACTGAATCAATCATTTAGTGAGTTATGTTGGAAGCTCCACCTTCATTTATTGTATTACTTTCCATAATTTGAACTCCTTTCTTGGTTATGATACTCGATGTTCCTGCTTCCCTCGACCAATGGACGATGTTTTCTTTGTTTTTGGTTTGACTACTGGACAACGTTGCCAGCAATTTTAATGCCGCCTGTATTATCAGGCTTTTATATTTGTCTCTTTGTAAGAAATACTAACCATGACTTCGAGCCCATCATTCCTTTGGTTGGAATAAGAAAGCAGACAACCTGATAATTGAATCTAAGATTTTTACATTAAGGTTAATATTACTGCAATGATGAATATCTGTGTCTTACCTTGAAGAATTTTGAATTTGAACTGTGCTGGCTTATTAATTTTGTATGGATCGCTAAGTTGTCTCCAAACTTTTTAAGGACTAAGGTTGTTCTCGTATATAATATTCACACACTGAATGTGCGCCATGCGCCATGTGCCATGCGCTTGAATAACATTGCATGTGTTATCTAAATGATCTTTTACATATTTTTAAGGCAAAGTTAAAACTTGAAAGACTTTTGTTTGTTGTAAAGCCAGTACACACTTAAGAGTAGTTATCAGATGTTAAGATTTTATTATTATGGATAGCAGAAGCTAAGGTATGAAATTTTAAATACCTTTTATTTTTAACAAAATTAATTTAAATGATATAAGTTCCCAAGTATCACACAAGGCAACATTGCTCTGATAGATACACAGCAACAATTTTTCTACACCAGCTGGAATTTAGAAATGGTACAGCAATTGATGTGGAAGTAGATAATACATTAATTATTATATATTACTAGATTTTCTACATTATTTTCAAATCTTAACTGAGTGTGAAAATATGGTCCTTGCTCACCTGGAATCATAGTAAAGTGGATGAATGAATTTTCTTAGTCTTCAAGCATATAAGCTGTTTCAGGTCTGAAACTGAGGCGGAAAAGAATATGAGAGAAGAGATAGAACATCTAAAAAGGGAACTCGAGAAAGAATCTGTTCCGAATGCTGATAGCGAATCTGTGCAAGTGTCTGGCGAAGGGCATACCCGTCTACATGATATTATAATTCATAAAGAAAAGGATTTGGAACAGCTCATCCGCGAATTAGACGACAAGGTTCGGTTTGGTCAAAAAGCCATGGAAAGGCCTGGTTCTGGTGCAGGAAGGGTTGCTACCTTTCCTGAGAGGACACACTCTCGGTCTGGGTCATTTGAAGAGTCCAGAAGCATAGAATTCACTGATAGGCCTCGATCACGTGGCACTGGAGATGTGCGGGCAATGCAGGGGGATGACAGAAGAGGTTTCCAAGGTGGAAGGGAAAGAGGATTTTTGGGCAACAGAGATATTGACAGGTAGAATATGCCCTATATATTCTTTTCTTTTATTATTTTTTTAATTTGTTTTGTATTCATCTATTATTAGTACTGCTCTACCAATGCTACTATAACTGCAGTATAAATCAGTATTTACGTTTATAATCTGTAAAAATGCTCTAGAGTTCCATGCTTCTCATTTTTGGTTCCAATGCTACTGCTAATGGAAATCATCTTGTCTTTGGCAGGTCAAGAGAGAGATGGTGATAACGATTGGCGAACTTCAGTTGCTGCTGGTTCTTTGACTCACATCTTACCATTGACTTTAAGATCGAAATAATAATAATTTTGTTCCCTTTTTATTTCTTTTATCTTGATTTTGATCGAGGAAGGGGACCGAGAACTCTTTTGATTTAATTGATTGTTTGCATGAAACAATGTAAAATCGTATTTCCTTTTCCTTTTTGGCCTTGTAGGTTGTGTCATGTATATTCATTGTTGCTGTTTAAGAATTGTTAATTGTGATGAAAATTTTGAGTTCCATCTTACCGCCCATGAATCTGCTGCTGCAGCTGCTAATTTTGTTTTGGTATTATGTGAAACTTTTGTGCGTGAAGGGATTGTGTTTATGTTTTACCAAGAGATAACCTTCATATCATGTTTGGTGTTATGTGTTCAGTTGAGTACAGTTTAACGAATTTTATTTTTTTTACGAGTTTGATTAATATAATATAATTTTTTTTAATTGAGTTTTTAATGAATTATGTTTGAATTTTTTCATAAATATAATAAAAACATTTAATATTATTAAATTTTAAATAAATTTAATTTAATATAATTTATTAAATTTAATAAATTTTTTTATAAAGTTGAATTCAAACATTAAACAAGTATTCGTTTAGCACTTATCTTAAAAAATAGTTAAAGTACACGTGTGACAGTTATGGATCATTTGGATCCTACTTCAAAGGAATATGTCATTAAAATTTAAATAAGCAGACATAATTTGTTTTTTTTTGTTTTAAATAAATTTTGTGAGATCTCTATTAAATTTCACCACTTTTTATTTATTAAATTTTTTTTCTCTAATTTTTAATGTGGACCTATTTTTCTTAATAAAGCACTCACAACATAAGCTCTTGGGTGCAGTATACCAAAAAAACATTAGTAGTATTATTTTTGTGGGATTATTTATAGGAGCTCACGGCAATTTAGCCCGTTCTCTCTTGCCAATTAAACTTTCCCTCCAACTTTTGAGGTGTTGGGTACCCACCTGCCAATCTTTGATTTGAAAATGACCTAGTAATATCTATGGAGGCTCACAGATCCACTAGTAATATACTAATAAGTAGTTGTTGTCTAAATAAACGAATAGATAATTATATGTAGGCTTTAGCTCAAAGATCTGCTTCAAATGCTAATCAAACCACGAAACCTATTTATTCTACAGTGAACTATACAACAAGGTGAGGTAAATTCGTCCACTTTTATCAGCTCATTACCTGTTTGATGAAAGGTCTGAGAGACGCACCACTTCACTGTTAGTCTTCTCTACATGGATTGGGTAAGAGTAAGACTAGGCAGTTTAAGTAGAATATGGAAGGGTCCATGGGGACTAAGGTAGACCGCTGAAGCGATTGCAATCATCGTAGTTTTACTTTCTACTTTTTCAATTTTCACAGCTATAGGACGGAGAAGAAGATTGGCTCTTCTTGATCAGTCGTGGGTTTGCAAGTTTCCGGCAATTTACAACTTTGGTGATTCAAATTCTGGCCGGTACTCTGATGGCCGTCTCATCATTGATTTTATAGGTGAAAAACTGAAGTGATTTCAGTTCTTAATTATTTTCCTACTTCTTATACATATATGGCAATGTTTTATGATTTTTATTTGCAGTTATAGATTACGGAACATGTGTATTGTGTAGTGTTCTTCATTTTAAATAAATAGACCAATTTGTGCAGCTGAAAAGTTGGGGCTCCCGTATGTAAGCGCTTATCTGGATTCTCTTGGAACAAATTTCCGACATGGAGCAAATTTTGCAGCTAGTGGTTCTACCATTCAGCCAGCCGATTCCAAAATGTTAAAGGGACATGTTAACCCTCTGTCCCTCGATATACAGCTTCTGCAGTTTAGTTTAAACAATTCAAAGCACGAGCTGCTGAGTTGTATAATGAAGGTTAGATATGATATATCCGTTCATTCTATGTTTTAAAATTCTGGAAAATGCCAAGAAAATGAGTTAGCCTTTATACTTAATCTGCAGCAAAGAGCTCAAATATCAGAAGTGGTCTTCCAAGACCTGAGGACTTCCCAAAAGCTCTTTACACAATGGACACTGGACAGAATGATCTTCATGCTGGCATTATGTCAATGACAGAAGAGCAGGTTCAGAAGGAGATTCCGAATATTATTAACGAGTTCACTTTGGCCATAAAGGTACTTAGGCTCTTGACCTAGTCTTAGTTTCTTGAGCTGATCCCAGTTTCATATATTATAGTCCATAAAACTCTTACCTACTCGCACCTTGGGTACTATGCAAGTTGCATTTGTTGCTATCTCAGTGCACTAGTACTGGAGTACATCTGTTTAGATATCTTATAAACAACTGCTATATGAATAGGCATTTTCTTGTCCATGAAACAATAGATCATTGGGAAATTATTTGAATGTGGAAAAGGGTAATCTACAATTTTAAGAAATTAAAGTGAAGTTATTTGAATATGCCATCTATTGGCAATTTGGCATACTAAGAGTTGTATCACTCATGGATGTTTGTTTGATGTCCAGAATTAGCAGTTATAGATCACATCTTGCTGAATTCTAGTTGAAACTTAAGTTGGGCAAGACATTAATGTTTTAACAGAAACTTTATTTTTAGAAATTCAGAATGTAGGAGCACAGCACCTAAAATTGAGATACTGACAGTTGTCTTTCTCTCTTCTGTTTAATACGCGAAAATTTCAAGTGCATCACTTGTCGTGGCCTTCGTCTTCTTACTCTGTCTCTATTCCTGTTTCAGAATCTCCACCAACAGGGAGCAAGGGTATTTTGGATCCACAATACAGGTCCCATTGGGTGCTTGCCCTTTTTTGTTGTTAACTATCCACCAAAAGCTGGCAATACTGACCAAAATGGCTGCGTGAAGTCCTACAATAATTTGGCTTAAGAGTTCAATAAGCAGCTTAAGGATAAACTTTCCCAACTAAGGACACAGCTTCAAGATGTGTTCCTTACTTTTGTTGACATCTACTCAGGTAAATATGCTTTAATTAGCGAAGCAAAGAAACATGGTAAGGTTAAGCATACAATTATCATCAAATCTTTTGAACAAAAAACAAAATTCTTCTCGGGAACTGCTGTGGGCATTATGGGGATTATCGTGCTAGATGTGGGTGGAAGAGAATAGTGAATGGCAGTGAAATTTATGGGGTGGTTTGCTAAATTCCATTGGAATACCTTAGTTGGGATGGTATACATTACTCTGAAGCTGCAAACAAATGGGTAGCCAGCCATGTTCTGGATGGTTCAGTCTCTGATCCTCCACTTACCATCACTGAAGCATGTCACAAGCACGTGTAGTCACTAAAAGGCAAGTTAAGCTTCAACTTGTACAAATAATGTTAAGAAGGTACCGAAATTTGCTATCATGTTCTGCCTTAAGTTGCATATTACTTGAAGTTCTTCTTTCAAGGTAAGGATTCAGATTCAGCATGTGCATTCCTTTTCATTTTCATAATTAAAATATTTGTAATTCAGCAAATTATTCATTCTTAATGAAGTAAAAACTATTGTTTAAGCATAAACATTAATCTTTTGTTGATCTTAGCATCAAAAGGATGGTGATCAGGCTAAGAGAAGTCACCAACTAAGCTTTACGTTGCTTTTGACATTTGTTTGAGGAGCTAGCATCGCTCCTATTTTGTATCCGATCTATTTTTGTCGATAGTGAGAACCAAAACCAATTTATTTTCTTTCCATTTTGATGTACGATCACTAGCCAAAGATAGTTCTGATCCTGCGAAGCTAACAAATTTGTTCAAATAAATCAAATTTCCTGTTGTAGCTAGTTGCGGGGACCTTTGTGTTTTTACGCCATTGACTTTATACTATCAAATAAACAATGAACATGTGCACTCACTCATTAGGTCATTTTAATTTTTTCAGCACAAAAATTAACATGGTCCTCTTAAATTATGTTATACTATATATTAATTTGATTATGAATAATCACAGCAAATGTTATTTCCTTTCAATAAGTTGGAACATGTCACCTTAAAATGAATAATCTGAATACTATTATTTAATTATGACATAAAAAATAAAAATAAAATAAAAAAGTCATAGTCAAGAAAGGCTCATCAGATTTTGTATTAAATAATTATGATTAAGTAGGTCAATAGTTTGAATCGTTTGACAGTGTCCCACCTTTGAACTTTTGAAGGTTTCATATTAACAAGCTCTTATTATAAGGCTGACCGCTGTAAATGGAGTCACATAAAACATAATCTATTATTGGACATGACTAGGTCACCGGCTGCAGGCAAAATCCATAGAGAAACAGGAAAAATGTAGTAAAAACTTCCATCACTGACATCTTGGGTAACACCTCAACCTTCCTTCCTATGTTTTTTTTTTTTTTTATTTACTTTTTTATTTATTATTTTTTTTTTTTTTTAACTTGAGCATCGGAGTAGTACCCGTAGGTACCATTCAGCGAGGCTCTTTGGGCCATTCCATTTAAGTGAACTCATATTTTACCTTAATCCACCCAATCAGGAAATATATAGTAACACCTTGTGGTAGATTATACTCGACCTCCCATTTTCTCTCTCTGTTTTCAGACTCGGACTTTTTTAACCGCTCGTTCCAATAATTGCACTCTTCTTGCCTTCTGTTCTAATAATAATCTTTACTAGCTTCCCTCATTCAATGGAGTCTATTTCTGTGAGAATCCTTGTTACTCTAGTGGTGTTATTCTCAACACTGGGTTTAGTTCCAAAACTCGTTAATGCCACAAAGGCAGCAGGCCCGTGTCATTTTCCGGCCATATTCAATTTTGGCGACTCAAACTCCGACACCGGTGGCTTCTCTGCGGCGTTCGGTCAGGCTGTTCCACCCAATGGGGAGACATTTTTCCATCATCCTGCTGGACGATACTCCGATGGCCGTTTAATTATTGATTTTATTGGTACGTGTTCAATCTTTCAACCTGTTGGAATTAGAAAGAATTATGACTTGTATATCTATTTCTTGATTATATTCTTTACTATGATGATATTCAGCACAGAGCATCGGACTGCCATATTTGACCGCATATCTTGATTCAGTAGGGTCCAAATTCACAAATGGAGCCAACTTTGCAACCTGGGCTTCAACCATTAGACCCTCAAATATAACCCTCAATCAAGGTGGTTTCAGTCCCTTTAACTTGAATGTCCAATCCACTCAATTCAGTGAGTTTCGGACTCGCTCTCAGGCTTTCCGAGCAAAAGGTAAACATATCTATATATAACATTTCATTCATCCATCCAATATAATTCTTGAAAGCTAAACGAATGCGATAATTTAATTTCTTAAGCTGGTTCAATAATTAACAGTTTGATCATCATGCAGGAAGGATATACAGGGAATTATTACCAGAGGCAAATTCATTTTCACAATCTTTGTATACTTTTGATATTGGCCAAAATGATTTAACTTCAGGCTACTTCCTTAACTTGTCCATGGACCAAATCAGGGCATACATCCCCGATGTACTTAATCAATTTACAACCGTCATTAAGGTATATCAACATTTTCCTTGCAGTGTTTTTTATGTACTTGAATTTTACCCTATTGTGCTTCCAATTAGCTTGGTGAGGAAATACACAGCACAGCAGAAGCTAGCAACTTAAGAAGTATTTCTTTTGTCCTGCAGAGATAGCCCTTTAGACTAGGGGTTAAACAACCGAGCTCGAACTTGTCGAGTTCGTCTAAACGAGTTTTTTTTTTTTTCAAGCTCTAGCTTAGCTCATCAAGTTAAACGAACTTTTATTAAGCTCGAGCTTGTTTGTGAAAGCTTGATTCACCCGTTAGTGTAAACGAGCCTAGCTCCAAAAAAAAACTCATTTACCTGAATGAGCCAAGCTTAAACTTGGCTCGTTAAGATAAACGAGCTTTCTATCAAGCTCAAGCTGAGCTTGAGCTTGCTCCAAAGGCTTGGCTCGTTTAACCCCCTACTTTAGACAATATATAAACATGTTTCAGGTCTCACCATTCATGCCCAAAACCGAAAAATGTGGAATAATTGTAAGACATAAAGGAGGTGATAGACCAAGTCCTTAGGCTTGCCGTGATGGTGAAATGTCAAGAATACCCTTAGTGAACGAATTGTTTCAGACATAATCTGTACCAAGTACCTCTTGCACCTTATCCCTAATACTAAAATCTGAACTACTAAAATTGTGGGTTTAAGACAAAAATATGTTGGTTGGTTTATACAGGACATATATAATGAAGGAGGTAGGTCGTTTTGGATACATAACACGGGTCCGGCAGGGTGTGTACCGTACATCTTGGACCGCCTATTGACCCCAAGCACACAAGTTGACAAGGCAGGATGTGCGATTTCGTTCAATGAAGTCTCTCAGTATTTCAACCTTAAGTTGAAAGAATCTGTGGCCCAACTCCGGAAGGATCTTCCATTGGCTGCTATAACCTATGTTGACATCTACTCAGTGAAATATGAACTCATCAGCCACGCAAAGAACTATGGTACTTAATTTGTTCTCACTCCTTGTATAAATTGGTTTTAAGCAACAACATACTCCATTTGTTCAAACCATTTTGACTTTTGAAGGTTAATATAGTCGTGAATATTATAAATTATCTAAAAACTTTTACCCATTAAAACATGTGGTGTTCTCAATTCTATAATGAAAAGCGCACCTGCAAAAGTCACTAGTTTGACCCTTTTGCATACTTAGCCCTAATTTCTATTTTTAGCAATTATTTTCCCTTCTACAAAATTAGCACACTGTATTAAAATACAATATGTCTATATCTAATAGTATATTTATACGGTCATCAGTGTTTTAAGACAAGCAACATGGTTTAATACAGTGACATGCAATTGAAATGATCCAATTAGGGGCTGCCAAAAATAGAAACTTAAAAGAATCAATTGCAAACTTAACATTGGGGATAAGTTTGCAGAAGGGTGGAACTCCGAGGGTGACTTTTGCAGTTTGCCCTAATGAATTGAAAACCACATCTGATTTAAATTCTTCGATTTTTTTCAAACTATAAAGAGCAACTCATTTCGTGAAACGCATGAGATGAAATTTGTTCGGGGAAATATATAATTATATAAAAATTTGATTATTGTGCACTGCAGGGTTTAAGCAAACACTAAAAGCTTGTTGTGGGTATGGAGGAAAGTACAACTTCAACAGCCAAGTGCTTTGTGGAGGGGAGATAGAGGTGGGTGGTAAAGAAGTGTTGGTGGGGCCATGCAAGGATCCATCAGTGATGATCAACTGGGAAGGTCTACACTACACAGAGGCTGCAAACAAATGGATCTTCAACCGGATTGTGGACGGGTTATTTTCTGACCCGCCAATTCCTTTAAGCATGGCCTGCCACAGACAAGACAATGAGCCGAATGCCTCGTGAGCCCCATATGGTCATCATGACTCTTGAATAAGGATAGTAATAGTAAATTAATAACATTACAAGTGCTCGAAAGCTATTTAGTGATTTTATACCCTCGTGTTTTGTATTATTCATTGTTTCATACATTGGCTTATTAACGAAACCTCTATGTTAGGTTTCATTGTTTTGTCTGGGATAAATTAATGATATAAAAATTGAATTTTTTTAAAGTTTTTTTTTTTTTTTGAAACCGTCATTATGTTGTATATATCTTTTTCTTGTTGTATATATTATCTTTTTTTTAAAATATTTTTTTTACCTGTAATTAAGAAAAATAGCGTGTACAAGGTTAAAACTTGACAAGGAAACTTGGGATTTGGTGAATTCTGAAAGAGATTGCAAAAAATAAACGCATAAAAATTGAATTCCTTTTTACCGGTAATTTTTTAGAAAAATAGCAAAAAGTCAAGAAACTTGGGGATTGGGTGAATTTACGGGAAAGAGTGCCAAAAACCAAACGACTCCGCTGGGGATCGAACCCAGAATCTCTGGTTTCGTAGACCAGCGCCTTATCCATTGGGCCACGGAGTCGTCTTGTCTAAAATCGTTTCTCATCTTACACCAGAGATTGGGGGTGCAAAGCTGTTTCATCCTTCAGTATTTGAGAACCATGTCAGCAGGGTTCAAGCATCCACTTGAAGAAGCACAACATCCATTGGGCTAAGGGAAAGAAATTCAATGCCCCTTTTGAATTTTATAAATAAAAAAAATAATGTTAAGAAATTTTTTTCATAAAGATCAATAGTAACTTAGATTTCAAATTAATTTAGGTTTGAAATAGTTATTGAACACCGGAAGAAAAAGAAGAAGAAAAATAAACGAAGGAGAGTACAATTTCAACATCAATTGGGTTGGTGCCAAGATGTTGGCATTTTGAGAGAAGAATCAACGTAAAATTTACAGTTTTTTTCATTTATTTATTTATTTTTGACTTTGAATTTAACAAAACAGAAAATAATTATTCACAGGTTACAAAAATTATTAATTACCGGAAAGAGTTAAATAAGAAGACAAACAAACGATTATATATTCCCTTTCCAGCTTGTCTTCTCTCTCACCCTGTTCCTTTCGGACGGAGTTTTGACTTTTGCATGTGATCACGCGCATCGGAATGCAATAGTATTTAAAAAACACAAAAAGGAAAACATACTACTTAACTGAACTACTGATCCAATCATTTCTTCTCCCCACACTCACTCTCATGGAGTCTCATTTCTTGAAGCTTAACACCTTTGCATTTATAATTTCACTCGCATTATTGTTTCTTCCAAAAACCAATCTTTTCTTTGACACGGTGCAATTCTCCAGCCATATTCAATTTTGATGACTCGAACTCTGACACGGGTGGATTATCCGCAGCATTTGGTCAAGCTCCTTACCCATATGGAGAGACTTTCTTTCATGCTCCCGCCGGCCGGTATACTGATGGTCGTCTGGTCATTGATTTCATTGGTAAAGTTTCCATTTTTATTTTTATTTGGCTAAAAGATATTTTTAATTTTTTTTTTCACTTTTAAACATTTAATTCGAATTTTTTATTTTTATTTTTTTTAATTCAACCTCAATGTTCATAAAATTGAACCTTTCAGTGAGCTAAAACTTAATTTTCGCCAGAAAATTCAAAATTTTCTGACAGTTTTAATTTTTTTAGGAACATATTTGTCTTTTGAGGGCACCACGATAATTTTCCACTAAATGAATACTTAATTTGATCTATCTCACAATAAATTTTGTTTTTTTAACTACGTTGAAATACTTTTTTTGCCTTTCATCCGGCAAAAAATTTGAACTTTTCGACGAAAATTGAGTTTTAACTCTTCGAAATGTTCAATTTCTAAAAAAATATATGAACACTGAAGTTTAATTTTAAAAAATATTTTTTTCAGAATTTAATGTTTAAAAATAATAAAAATATAAGATTAAAAATACGTTTTAGCCTTCTATTTTTACTGCATTTGTTCATGTACAAATATTTTCAAACGGTAATGTTCCATTCAATCTCTTTCTTGCCCTAACCAATTGGGTTCTACTTTACACTGTGCATTAGTAGTATTACAATTTACCGTCACCTCTATGCTTCCCCATAAGTGGGTTCTTTTCTTTGTTTTTTCTTGAGTAAATTTTTATTCAATATTTCAGTTAGGAGCATATTCATTCACCTAAGGCAGTTTATCATTAATTCCATCAAGTATAATTCATTATGTTCACTTAGAATTACTACACTACTAATGAGATGGTATTGTAACATGCCTTTTCACCATGAATCTAGATAAAAAGCAGAGTCATATGCCAAAAGTGACACTATGCTATACAAATACTAGTAGCTTGTAGTCAAATGGGCTGTGCCTAAGGTTCTAATTTTGTTCAATGTATTTATTAAAATGTAGGTCATCGACCCACCATGAGTTAATTAATATGATAGAACTGATACCCATTATAGTCTGTTCATTTCTTGTTTTCAGCGGAAAGCTTGAGATTACCTTATCTCAGTGCATTTCTTGACTCCATTGGTTCAAACTTCAGTCATGGAGCCAATTTTGCCACTGCTGGATCAACCATCAGACCTCAAAACACAACCAGATCCCAAAGTGGCTACAGCCCGATATCACTAGACGTGCAGTCTGTTCAATACTCTGATTTTCATAGGAGATCCCAGGTAGTTCAGGAAAAGGGTATGTTAAATAATTTTACTTATGCTACTTCTGTACTATTTAAAGGAGATTACTCGAGACCATATCAAAATTAAATCATGTTATTTTCTCTGCACAGGAGTTGTCTTTCGAGAATTGTTGCCAAAAGAGAATGATTTTTCTCGTGCTTTGTACACCTTCGACATTGGCCAGAATGACCTCACAGCTGGTTACAAACTTAACATGTCAACTGAACAAGTTAAGGCATATGTTCCTGATCTCTTGGATCAGTTTTCCAGTGTCATTAAGGTGAGAATGATTCCACTACTTCAATTTTCTTCGCTTATTTCGATTTTATTTTAATGGTATGATAATCACACAATAAGTTATGATATGGTATTTTATAAATGAATATGCAGAATGTATATGCTCAAGGTGGAAGAGCATTCTGGATCCATAATACTGGACCTGTGGGATGCCTACCATATGTTATGGACGGTCATCTAATCACAGCTGCTCTGGTGGATAAGTTTGGTTGCGCCAGTCCATTCAACGAAGTGGCTCAGTTTTTCAACCATAAGTTAAAGGAAGCTGTTAATCGACTCAGGGCGGATCTTCCTTTAGCTGCAATCACTTATGTTGACCTCTACTCGGTGAAGTATTCCCTCATCAGCCAAGCAAAGAAACTTGGTAGTTCCTATAACCTAACCTCCGCATTCATATGCAGTGTACCATAATCTTTTTTTTTTTGATAAATATGTTCTGCATAGCATATTTCCAAAAAAAATACAGAAAGGAAAAGGAGAATTTCACATTTCTCAAATCTTAAACATGCCTACCTCTGTAAGTTCTTTTTTTTTTATTTTAAACTTTTTTTAATATATATTTTTAAATTTTACTTCTTATGCTTTGGATTCACAATTACGAAATGCATTTATCGCAGGATTTGAGAACCCATTTTTAGTTTGCTGTGGCCATGGTGGAAAATATAACTACAACAAATTCATAGGATGTGGAAGTAAGCAAATTAAGTCTTGCAAAGAACCTTCTGTTCGGGTTTCCTGGGATGGCGCTCACTTCACTGAGGCCGCTAACAAATGGATTTTTGATCAAATTGTTGATGGCACATTTTCAGATCCACGAATTCCATTACGGCTGGCTTGCCAGAGGATGGGCTGCTGAGTCGCATGTATGCTTTCTTCTATGACCTTTGATTGTTTGAACCTTTGAGGAATAAACTTATTTTTACCTTCAATTATCATCAAAGGACAATTTTAGTTCACAAGTCTATTTTACGTCCATTTGACATGTTTCTGAACTTTTTATTGTTTTGCTCTTTCCTTTCCTTTTCCTAGTTTGGTATTGATTTCAGATTAACAAGCTAACCCCAAAACGATAGAAGCAGCAACTATGATGCCCACTATCTATTTGACTCAGATATTATGATACTTGAAAATTGATCTACTCCATCTGTTCAGCAAAATGAGTATATTTACAAATTTTAAGAGCTAATTTACGAAATCGAAATCTTAAATTGATATTCCACAAAATGAGTATATTTAGAATTCTTAGAGTAAATTTACGAAATCTTAAATTTAAAATTGATGTGATTCATTATACGATTGAATACAGTAAATGTTTTAATAAGTAAAACTTTTTAAAAAGTTTACAACATTTACTATTGTATTGATCAGAATTAGATAAATTCATGTTAATTTGAAATTTTAGATTTTAAAGATTGAATTATGGAATTCAAGTAGAGACTCAGTATAATATTACAGGAGATTTGTTGATGGAAGCAGAAAATATGAAGTGCTATTTCTTTGACATGGCAATTACAAAAGAAGCAAACAAAGGAATTTGATATTTCCAAAAACAATTTTGGTACCTATACAAGGACTTCCACATGAATAGTAAACAATAATGTGAGATAGGTGCTTGTGGACATAGCACTTTCCTATCAGAGAAAGAAATGAGTAATTCTCTAGTACAAAAAACTAAAAAGTAGGAACAGAAGAATATCAGGATCTCAATCAAGCTAAAAATGATCCTTCAAATATGTACAAGAAAAAACCTAATCAATTCTGAAATGGTTAAGATCAATTATCATTACAGTAATGTCATCCAAACTACCCTTACTCAGCGCAAGGTTCACAAGCTCTTTACAAGCACCCACGAGTCCACCAGAAGTTTGTGATCTCTTCTTATAGATGCTATTTTCTTGACTTGGTGTATGAGATCTCATCTTCATTTGGTTTACCAGCGAAACCCTTTGCTTGTCCAGAGGAGGGCTTTCATTGTCACTACAAAAATCGTTCACATTTTCGTTTATTTTGTTTACGGGTGAAATTCTTCGTGCCTTGGGTGGAGGGCTTTCATTTTCACTACCAAAATCAACCACATTTTCCTTACAGAAATCGATCCTCTTCCTGTTGACAGGGGATTGGCCCATCCTTCTGCTTTTCTTGACCAGTGAAACTCTTCTTAACTTTGGTGAAGGACTCGTACTTATGCAGCCAAATTCATCATTATTCACATTCTCAGTGTCTGCACTAGATTCCACTTTCTTTTCAACCAAACATGAGCGCATCACAATATCAATGGCTTCCTGATTGCCTACCTAAACAAACGAGTCACTTCAGAGTTAATAACAATATAAAATATGCTCTCATCCATGCTGCAGCAATAACATAAACCATATAGCAAGCACAGAAGCATCCAACAAGAGATCAAGAAAAAGAATTATACTAGACAAAATGAATTGACGTTGAGTAATTTGAATATGTTATAGTGAGTGAAGTTCCTTGCCATCTAGTTACATTATCTTTTTCCTTACCTCTTCCCACAGACCATCAGAAGCTAAAACAAGAAATTCCATGTCTGGAGTCAAACATAAGATCTTTGTATCAGGCTCGGCTAGCACCCAATCCTTCAAATGAGCATCTCCGATGCTTCTTGAGACAGAGAGTACTCCGTGAACTCTCCATGCTCCCCTGTGCATCTCCACATATCCTCCCTAAATCAAAATATAAAACGGAGCTTTAAAAAAATATCCTAACTCAAAAAACTCTTAAAATAAATAAATAAATAAAAATACTGCACAGGTACCTGATTCTCTATTCTTTTCCTTTCGTCCTCCTGTGACGCTCTATGATCTTTCGTTAGGGCTTCAGCTATACCACCTCTACAGAGAACGGCTTTGCAGTCACCTACATTTGAGATTACAAGGTCCTTTCCTTCAATCAAGGCTGTCACACAACAGGCACCACTAGCTAAGCCCTGTAATTATTCCCACTGGTTAATTCAATGTTTCCATTTACTGGAAGTTCGATTGATTGTAATGATATGATAGGCTCAAACAAGATTAATACATATGAAACCCTAAAATGAGAATTTAATTGAATTTAATGCTGCTCCACATTGAATGCGAAAATATAATGAATAACATGAAACCAGGTTGATTTGAGCATTAATTTTCCAGACAAACCAAAGTCTTCTATGCTTAAACATCATCCATTAATTATTTTTAAACAAGGACTTTTTGAGCTACTTTTACTTAAGCTTTTGAGAAGCAAGCAGCCAACAAAGTAGATTACAAAGAACTTATTCAGAACTTCTGGAATCACAGTCCATAGAAGTTGGAAGTAAACTAAAGCTGTCGCCATGTAGATCTGGGGTCAAATCACTACAACCACCCTGAACGAATAATCTTTTACTACCACAAACGTAAACGTGGGACCTAGACCAACTCCAAATAAGGTTATTGATCTTCCATTTCAAACATAAACAAGTCTCTGATAACGTGGCTACCTCAATAATCAAAAGCACACAATCAGAATATGAATATAACCAGGCTAATATAAATAGAAATAACCCAAATCTCGAGTACCTGCTTTAGGAAATCGTGGTCAGTTTTCAAGTACCCTTCTTTAACTGCATCTTCCTTTGTCGTATGCTCTAAGCATTTCTCCAACATACATTTTATGTTAGCGTGCAAATTCTCAGCTACAAATTGTGCAGCCTTACTACCCCCATGCCCATCATACACCCCAAAGAATCCCTATATTTCAATGGACCAATTAATCATCCATCTTACCAAAAAAACACACATTTATTAAAGATATTTAAAGACATTGTAAAATTAATAGTAATTTCACCTTGTTGCCACCATCAGGGCAAGAAACAATCTTGTGGGTGTCTTCCATTGACATTTTCTTGCCTTTGATCGAGTAAAGGCCGACCCCAGACCCACTAAAACAAACGGCACCATCACCGTAATCTGGGTGGTTCTTGGTGGGGACTATTGGAATTTCACGCAAGACATTTGGGATCTCAATCTTGGGGGGCCTCTTTCGCTTCAAAGAACAAGAAGAAGACTCTGACAACATTCTTGAATTGCTTGCTGGTTTGTAAGAATGTATGATCTGCTAGAGTGATATATCCGTGAAACTGTGAAGGAGACGGGTTCCAACGGCTATAAATATTGAGGAGTTGCCGTTGGAGGAGGAGCTGGGTCAAATGTAGAAGGGGCGATAGTTAGGGTTTGAGGGGTCAAAGATTTAATTAATTAATTCATCTTTTGGCTCCGAACGTTAGGGATTGTTTAATGGTCAAAATCTTGGGTTGAATGTGTACTAGTTTGTACTTGGGCTGCAAATACTCCTACTTCTACTTCTACTCTTATCTAATCTATTCATGTTGGAACTCGGAAGAATATTTGTTTTATTTTTCTTTTTCTTTGACTTTGCAAATTAGTTATAAATTTTATTCATAATTAATTAAATTAAATTAATTGATTTTGGAAGCTATTTTATGGTTGACATTTTTGTGCACAATTTTTTGCTATTGCTGCTATATGCACATCTTATTGTACGTTATAAGTATTGTTAATTCAAGAAGTATATTATTGTTGACACAATAGAAAATAACAACATATTTTACTTCACGTTAAATTAAAATTAATTTCAAATAAGATAACAAAGTTTTGTAATTACAAAATTTCAAAATTTTTATAGTATTCCAAAGTTATAATAATTAAAGTCAAAAATATTTAAAATCATGAGAGCTCAGTAATGTATCAAAAAGGAAACACACCCACGTTAATAAAATAATTTACACTCATTATAATTTACTCTCAACTTAGATGTATTTACAAAAAACAACAATTTTCAAAACAATTACCTTTTAAAAATATTATACAACTTTATTTATTTTTAATAAGCAATAAATTAAAAAATATATATATATATTGTATAATATTAAAATAAATATATGTTTATTTATTTAAATAAAAGCTTATGTCTATAAAATATTTTATTACCAAAAGGGTTATAGTCTAATTGTATCAAACTCCCTGTCTCAATGGAGTTATCAAGAGTTCGAATCATCAATGAATTGCTTGAAAATACGAAATGAGTTTAAATATTATACGCGTGTGTATGAATTTAACTTTTTGAAAATGTCAAAGGGCTAAAAGAATTTAAATATTATGCGCGCGTGCATTTGAGTTTGACTCCTTAAAAATGTCAAAAGAATTTAAATAAAGTTTAATTGTGAGTTTAAACATTGTACGTGTGTATGTAAATTTAATTATTTTTAGAGTTTAAATAAGAATTAATTATGAATTTAAACATTATGCGTGTAAAGATTAATTGTCTTGAGAGTTTAAATAAAATTTAATTACAAATTTAAATATTATATATAAAATTTTAATTGTTTTTTTATAAGTGTAGGGGGGACAAAGGTTTGGTTATAAAAATACTATAAAAAAAAACATTTTACTCTCTATAAATTAGCACGGTCTTCTCGTCTTCTTTCCTTTTTGCGTGGATCGAGCGTTCGGACGACAATGCTGCTTCTGCTATCTTCCAGTAACTACCCCGCCAATAGCCACAACTGTGACGTCTCCCTCCACTTCTACCCTAACAAACTCCACCACAACACCGTCGCACTCTCTCTTACCACCGCCCACGCTTCAATTTCTTACTCCATTTCAAACGGCATAACTTCACAGCAATACTCTCCCAAAAGCCCTAACCCTGACCACTGTGCTAGCAGCAGGTTCACCCGCACGTGCCTAGATGAATCCTCGGATAACGACGGAGGAGCAGCCATGGTCTCCTCTGCCGCTGCGGTCGCCTCCGCCATTCGCAAGGCTTCCAAGTCACCCGTGGAGTTTATGCAGAGGATAGAGAATGACGGAAAGAACAACAACAAAAGAGGTGGTGGGATGGTCCTTCCCAGCCCTGACTTTCAGAGGCTTTGTATCGAACAGATGGACCTCTTTCGTCGAATCGTCCATCGCGATGCTCTCCTTTCGGTGAGCAGCTCTTGTTACCGTCCTCAAGTTTAACATCGCCATTACTTTGTCATGTCACCATTCCGTTACCACTAAATTAAATATTCATTATTTTAACGGTAAATAAATTGGTCATACAATAATCATAACCAGCAATATCAGCGTTTTAAAAATAAACAATGTTGAAAATACTTATACTTTTGTTAAAAATGACGATCCTGAAAGGTACGTTATAGTGGACTGACCTTCTCATGAAGGTATATCGTTGATCCTATAGGCTTATTTTTCGAAGGGGACTCTACTTGTGTAACTGATGGAGTTACTATTCATTTTCTGTTTGGATTTATGATTTTGAGCTTGGTTTGTATTTTATTCCCCTCAAAGAATAGGATTAACGTGCAGGTCTATGTGAGGCCAGCTGGTAGTTATGTTATGGACCAGTTAGAGTTGCGGCGAGTTAATTTCTACCCAGGACATGATAATGCAGATGATATTCTTGTATTAATTGCTAATTTTAGTATTCCAACGGGTTTAAGAGCGGCAGAAGCTGCCCTTTCTAATCAAAAGGTAACCTTTCTAAACGGACTCAATTTTTTTTACCTTGAATCATGTTTCACCCTATATTCCTGATTATTCTTCGTTGAATTTAGGATGGATATTAATTTGTGTAGGCACAGTTTGTTTCCGAGTGCCAATCTGTGGTCTTCCCTATGGTGAAGCATCCCTTTGTTGTAGGATTTTTGGTCGCGGAGCTTCCAAAGAGGGAACTTGAAAATGAAGAAGAAGACGACATAAAACGATGCCCATCACCTGAGGAATGTTATGCCTTGCCCCTGTATACAGATTCGAAATCATGGGAAATACAAACCTTCAAGGAGAGTCCTTCGGAAATTTACATATTCACTGCTGACCAGAGATTAAATGCCATTAATATTTCTTGCTCACTTGCTATGGCATATATTATGGATCAGGTACCATCTATGCTCTTAATTCGGAACTGCTAAATCAATCAAGAAGGTTAAATAGTACTTAAACAATTCTAATATTTCGTATTGGCTGCCAGCTGCCTTATATTTAATGTAACTGCATCATTTTGTGCAAGCTAACTCTTCATTATAATGTATCCTTGCAACTTCTAACGGTTCATTACATTGTCTTCCGGATGAATATACTATACAAGAGCTTGGCATATGATGATTAAGGTTTAAAATGAATTTAGAACTGAAGTCTTCATAGGTGTAAACTTTGACAATGACAGTTCGCTAGAGTCTCAGTTTCGTTGACATGAGATTTTTTTGCTTGTATTCATGTTTGCTGAATTTTATCCTGTACTATGTCATTGTAGAATCTCTGTTTAAAGTTTCATATGATCCTATTAATATCGTGAATACAATTAGACAAAATGATGGGCATTAGAATTGTTTAGCCATGTGGCTGTTGAATTTGTTCTAGTATATTTCACAGAGAGTTTAGTGTTTTGGCTCTGCCAAATACTTGTTTATAGTCTTCATCATATTGCATTTAGGTATTATCTGTCAATATAGAACATCACTTCATTGTTGCATTCACTTAATTTGGCGCTTGTTCTGTATGGGAACATGTTGGTTATGTCAGTACAGTCGAGATATATATTAATAACTTTCCATATCTTTAATTCGCCCTCCATTTCACTATGAATATTACTGCTCTAATGTCAAAGGGGATCTTAGTGCAAAAGGACCGTACTACCCTTTTGATAGGATGATTTTGGAATTTGATGGGTCCCTTAATGATGCACATGTTACTATGTCAGTGTTGGAGTTAAGGGTCTTATTTGGGTTTTTTGTAAACTCAAATATTGGTCAACAAAGATATACTTGTTAATTTCCGTTAAATCACTAAAGCTGACAATCTTTGTGAAACGGAAGTATTACTTTTATTATTTGAATTATGACTGAATTGTTAATATTTCTTTACAGAAAGCAATGCTACTCCAGCAATCAACATGGCAAAATAATGTCAGGATGAGTAATTTGGTCGAGCAAGTAAGATATTCCATGGCGTTGCATAATATTTTTTCTTTGTTGAAATAGAAATGGAAATTTATTGTTATAATCTTCTCTATTAAATTCCACAGATTCGTGGTCCTCTTTCTAGCATTCGGACATTGAGTAAAATGTTATCTATTCACGTGAAGAGGAGTGAGGTTGTGATCGATTCCTTAGCCTGAGTTTAATTGTCAAACTTCAGCTTCTTGATGCTTATATCTTTTATGTCCTCAAGATGACGGGATGAATATATTCTGCACAGATATCGTATGATATTGCTAAAGACATTTTGGTGCAAGGTGATCTTATGAGAGATACTCTTCAGCAACTTCAGGATGCTGTTTACCTCACAAAGGTTCTCTCCCTCGCCCCTGCCGTTCCCCAACTTAAATGTTTCTTTTCTGCTAGGGATCTTTCGAGTTCACGTCATATACTTTATATTGGTCTTTCTTGGATACTAATTTCTGGTTTGGTTTGGTTTGGTTTGGTTTGGTTTACTAACTTTTTACTCTTTTCTCGTTTTATATGTACCGAATTTGCGCTATGGTTTTTAAGGAATGACACGAGACATTATATATGAGTATTTAGCTTCATATTTTTCAGGCTAATATAGTAAGGTATAATGAGGAAGCCCTGATGAAGATGCATCAGTCAACTCGAGCCCATCCTGAGCCACATAGTTCCGATGAAACTTCGAGCAGTAAGATGCAAGAATCTGGGGGACCATTTTCTCTCCTTTCCTCGAAAGATCTAGAAATGCCCATGCCACCTTTAGCTCTTGCATCTGTACAGCAACAAGCCGTTAGGTATATGCTTCTACTGCTGTCATATTTACTTCGCTTTCAAGGTGTTAAATTAAATTGCTTTATACACATATATCTGGTTGGGAATTACTATTTCCACCAACATGTCCCACTTGCTAAGCAATACATGTTTGTCACTTACTCTTTAAATGTGGTACCTACTAGTGTAAATATCAGTTTTGTCAATCTTGACATTCTGCTTTGCTTATTCTCTCCGTGTCAGGAGACCCTGCAATGTTTGTGATGTACTGGCAGATTTGGCGGGGGCCTTACAACCTCTGGCCCATAAGCAGCAACGAGTAGTGGAACTATATCAACTTTCACAGTCCATGAACGTTGCAGTTGAAGAGCCCGCTTTGCGTCAGGCATTTAGCAATCTTATCGATGGTGCTCTGTTGCGTACCCATGTTGGAGGAAAAGTTGAAATCGTGTCCACTGGAGCTCCAGCAGGTGGTGCTCTTGTGGTAATCGATGATGACGGGCCCGATATGCACTACATGACCCAGATGCATTCACTGACGCCATTTGGATCAGATCTGTTGTCTGAAGAAAATATAAATGTGGTGGAAGACAACATGACGTGGAACTTTGTCGCTGGGCTAACCGTTGCTCGAGAGATACTGGAGAGTTATGGGTGCGTTATTTGTGTCATCTCACCCCGGACCATGGATGCTGGCCTTGGTGCAGGAGGTACCCGCGTTGAACTCTGGCTTCCTTCTTTTTCTGATTCAGCTAATTTAGATGTCCCTCGTGAGGAGGTATAATTAGTAGGTAATTAGGGATAATTATCCCACTGGGGGTGCTCACCAGTTTGGATATTCGGTCTTTTTATTCGACCATCCCCTAAAAAGGTTTTTACCGGTACTGCTTATTTGGTTCCAGTTCCGGTTCTTTTCCCATTGCTACAACCAGTACGGTGCGGACTTCGGTCTTGTTTCGGGTATTTTCCGATGGAGCAGTCCGTTACCCATTTGAGTCCTAGTTAGTTTTATCGCAGTTGTGTAAAGTTATTGTCAAGTACTGCAGGCATATATCGGTTTTTTCCTGGGCAGTCCCAACAGATGTGTAAATAACAATATATTTTGAGGTACCAAATTACAATAATGGTGAATAATTAAACATGGAGGTGTTTCATCATTCTTATTACAGTAAGGCTCACCTTGTAGATACAGTTGACCACTTTTTCTTCCTCTGGAGAGAAAAGAAAAATAGACTGGCTAACCACTAATGATTGTTAGTTGACCAACAACTAACCGCTTTAGTTATTTATTTAAGAATACGGTATATGGAGCACTATATCCGTTTCAAATTATTTGTGTATTATTAATTTTTTTAAAATTAATTTTTAATATCTTTTAAGTTTAAAATTTTCTCATTATGGAATCACTCCCAACAAAATAAATCCATTTACGATTTCGCACTTTTAAAACTACATTACAAATTAAATAAAGATTCATTTAAATAACTTGTGTGGGTTTCACCAATCAGTAATGTTCATTTGTCTAAGTTGCATTAAATAACAATAAAAATTATTCAAGTTATCGATTATAATCAACGCATTTGAGCGATGCTGCACCTACAAATCAGTCGTGAATGAACTAGAATTATTTGGTCTCATTACTGTTCAAGCTTTATATAGATTTTGGTTAGGGCTTTTGATTCGAATTTGCTCGTTTTAAAAGTTTAATTCAAATTTAATTTAAAATATTAATAAATAAAATATATGTATTTTATTTTTTAAATTTATTCGAAAACTTCAACTTATTCAAATTGTCCATTCTTAACTCGATTCGGTCCCGAACTTTGGTGTAATGTACTATGCATGCCTAACTTTAGTAATTTTACGCCTAATTCTATTACTTACCTTGCTAATTAGACTTGTGTCACCTGCTGATAATTGAGTATTTTGTAACTTAGTGACCAGGCGATAGCTTTTTTAGCATTAGACTTGACAAACGGGCTATGTCAGTTTAAATGGGTGGAGTCAGATAATTTTAAAAAAAAAATAAAAAAAAAATTGGCTTAAATGCGTAAGCTCATGATCAATCCAGGACGGGTTGTGAATTTTTTTTATGCATTTAAAAAAGATGAACCAATAAAATTAAAGAAATAAATATTATAATTAATTTCTTAAATATCAATTTCAAGTGAGAATAGCATACTTTGTGTAAATTGTGTTCCTTATGTCAAAATATACGTCCCTCAACTTCTTTTGTGTTCAAATGTACAAAAATATTATTCTTTTTCTTTAATAAATCATTAGTCTTAAATTATATTTTTGTATAATTTTTAAATTTTGTACATAAAATTTAAAATAAATTAAAGTTGATCAATTACTTAGAAAAAATTAATCTGATATTTTTACACATTTTAATAACAAATTCAAAGAATCACACACTTAATATATAAAATAAATCATAAAAAAATTAATAATTATTATAACTGGGCCGAGTCGGACAGACCAAATTTTAGGTCAAACCAAAATAATTTAATGTTTTTTTTAACCCAAAGCATAAACTCAAAATATATCAATTTAGTGGACGAATCCGCATTTTGCCAGTTATTCGACCACTGGATTTTCAGTAACCTTATGGCTTCAGTCATCTAGTATTTGTCGGTTACAAATAGTGGTGTTCGTATCATTGTGATTGTTCAATCGGAAAAAAATTATAAAATATTACAGAATTAAGTTAAATTGCAGCACAATTGAAGTAAATCCAGGAATTAATAGTTGTATAATTATTTTACTTAATTACTGTAATTAAGTCAAGGTTTATGACGAAAAGAAAATGTAACGTGTACAAATAAAAATACAGGAAATCTTATACATTAAGTGCTAATCTTCTACTCCTCATCTTAAGTTCTTTCATTGTTGGCCCTATTTGTCAACTTATTGGAGTAACATACAATTTATTTCCGTAACAATAAATTATTCTAGAATATTTTTTTATGAGTCGACTGAAATAACTTGTTTTAGATAGTTTGAAATAATTTATTCGTAATAATTATAATTATAAAATAAAATAAAATAAAAAATTGGTGATAAACTACTTTTTCTTTTAATTTATTATGGGTTATTAATTTATTTGATAAATATTTATTTTATACTAGAATTATCTTCACTAATTATAAAAAAATAATGAAATTTGCTTTTAAACTATTTTTAATTCCTTTTTATAAATAAATTGTTTTTAAAAAAATATTAACTTATTAAATAAATTGACTTAAATTATTAAATAAGTTAGAAAGTGTTTTCTAATAATGTGTGACAGACAAACAGAGCCTTTGCCTAATTAATTAATGTCATAATTAGTACTATGATTATTAATAATAAAAAAATATATAAAAAAAAAATCGAAAAGTGGGCTCAACAAGAATTACAGTCCAACCCACCCAAAACACCAGAAGATATATTTCATATTTCATAAATTCAAAAGCAGTTGCACTATAAGAACAATCAAGCCGAAAGTAAAGTAGTAGGAGTAGGAATACACTATCAAACGAACCATCTCGTTTATGAGGGGAACGACAAGAGTGTTGGAAGTTATTGTTAAGCCCACGTTTCTTCCAATTAACTCCAGGTACTCCCCATCCTCCTCCTCTTCTCGGCCTCTCTCTCTATATGTGTATGTATGTATGTATGTATGTATCTGTTCATATATGGCTTCAGTTAATTTGTTTGACTATTGATTGACTCTTGGCGTACAGTAGTTTTTATGCTAACTTCTGTATCTATGAGTGATAAGTAAGATCAGTTGTTTGTACAATTCTATGTGAGTAAATTTGTTGGTTCCGCACAATCTTGCCAATATCTGTTATATGGGGTATAATTTTAAATTGTTATTTATGTGAGTATATTTGTTAGCTCGAACGATTTCGCACATGAGTGGTGTGGGTCTGGTTTTTCACAATTTGGGTCCCATATTTATTAAACCCATTTATCCAGTGTGTAGTTGGTGAATTGCCATTTGGGTGGTAGGTGATGATACCCACTTTTAGGAGATGGAATGGGTGTTGTTTGGATCCTGTTTGAAATTGTCTGAGTGGAGCACATGATTGGTTGATTAGCTTACTTATGGAATTATTTGTGGAGGATCTTGAGGGTGGAAGAAGCACTTGTACAGTTGGTTGTCATTCGATTTGTCATATTGAATGTCAATCCTTTTATAGTTTTAGTATCCGAAGTAGGATCATATCCTTAGCAAGAGTTATTTTAGGATAAACTGTGTAGAAAGGTCTGAGAAAACGGGATTATAATTTCTGGCGTGGTAATTCATTTGGATAGAGAGTGGATGTATCTGGTAGATTGCAATATTTCTTGGCTGAATCCTCACTTTGTTTAACGTCCTAGTTCTGCAACAGAATTACATCAGATCAGCAGCTTTAAATTGTGTGTGTGGGCGCCCAATAAAATTGTCTAGGGATGATTTTCTCTAGCCAATGAAGTGCATAGCTTTACATTTGTGGCAGATATTTGAATATGCGTGACCTTAATATGGACTATTATTTTTTAGAATTCTGAGTATTCTATTTTGATAAATTGTGCTCCTGCCTTCACTCCCTAAAAATATTTCTATCTTCCTGAAAGGAATTACCACTTGCAACTTACTGGACAACGCAGAGCAGCTCTCACAGGTTATTTGGTTATAAATGCAGTATCAGAAGACTAGACATGGAATGGGACACTTAGGTCGCAGGTTTGTGACTTCGGGTTACTATTGTCACTGGAATGACCTTTATTGTTATATATATACGTGTAATAACAACATAATCAAGCAACTAATAAACTGTTTCTGGTCACACTGCGCTTGTTAGAAAAGCAAATGATACTATGAGGCTAATCATAACAACATTTATTGGAGTGGTTTTCGGCTTCTTGATTGGAGTATCATTTCCTATACTTTCATTATCTAAGGTATGCAGACTTCCCTTTCGGCTGCTCTTTTTTCTCTTCTTCATTGTTTCTTAACGTCCTTGCTCCTATACTGCGTCCCCTCCCCAACCCCCCACCCCAACCAAAACCCCCAAACCGACACACACAAAAACACACACACAAACATAATGTTGTTCAGTGCTTTTTTGAACTAATATATATATATATATTTATGTGTGTGTTTCAGATTTGGGAGCTGAGTCTTTCCTTGGGTTTGCTTCCTTCTGCTCACAATTTTCACACCGAGGCTCCTAAGCTCTCAACCCAGACTAAAGCTCAAAAAGTGAATGATCCATCAAAGGTGTAACTTGCCATTTTAATTTAGAGTATAATACCATAATGGTTTCATATGCATCCATATTCTAATGTGTGTATGTGATTATGTTTTCCTCAATCTAATATAATTTCCTGTTAACGATTTAATAACTACTACCTAAATGTGTATAATTATTATAAATTTGTCCTAATGAACTGATGTAGATATGGGTCCCATCAAACCCACGAGGCGCGGAAAGACTAGCACCTGGCATTGTTGTACCTCAATCGGACTTTTATCTTCGCAGATTGTATGGTAAGCCCAGTGAGGTATTTTTCTTTTCTTTCTCTGTTAATGTCCATATGCATGATGGTTGTTCAACCCATACTTTATCCAATAAATATTAGCATGTGGGGATATAATTTTGTTATTGCAAAATATAATTAGTTCATAAAGAAGGTCAGCCACTCTGCGAGAAGATTACATATAGAACCTTCATCAGCGAAACGATGCCCTCTTTTAGCTTCAACCCATGAAATATTTGAAGGGTGAGATTTTGCGAAACAATTGTAGGTTACTAAAAATTGTGAAACTAGAGCTGAGTCATTAATAAGGAATATTACAATTAGCTAATTGAAATACTCATCCTTTCCAAAAAAAAAAAAGTCTCATTTGCAAAATTTGTGTGAATATTAAGGATAAAATTTCTTTCCATATCTATTCCTAAATAATAAACTTTTTAGTTTAATTGTGATATTGTAATAACGTAATTATGACAGTGAGCATGAGGACATTGTGTTGTTTATGTGCTATCATCAATAAAAATAGAAACTTCTTTTCACAAAAAAATTAACAAATGGGACTCATTTTGTGGATATTATTCCGTCTTCTCCAGCACATGTTTAATTTTGTTCTCTTAGGAAATCCTTGCTTATTGAATTGCTAGAACATGATAATATCTGATATAAGGTGTTGAATATTGAACAAGCTGGCCTTTGCAGGATCTAAATATCATACCGAAGTATCTTGCTACCTTTACTGTTGGTTATAATCAGAGGCATGTCATTGACTCTACCGTTAAAAAGGTTAGCCTCTCTCTCCCTCCCTCCCTCACTCTTCCCGCCCCCCTCTCTCTCTCTTATATGTGTGTGTGTGTCTCTCTCTCTCTCTACTAAGTCAGTTTCTCTTACAGTTTTCTGAGAACTTTACAATCCTTCTGTTTCATTATGATGGCCGAGCAAGCAATTGGGATGAATACGAGTGGTCAAAGAAGGCTATCCATATAAGTGCCCAGAAGCAAGCAAAGTGGTGAGGAAATATTAGAATTTAAAGTGGTTTTCCTGAATTTATTTGAAGATTTAATATATACTTTTTAGATGTTTTTATCATGCTTATATGTTTAACAAAATGAACAACTTTGTCTAAGGTGGTATGCAAAAAGATTTCTTCATCCTGATGTTGTCGCAGTGTATGACTACATATTTATCTGGGATGAGGACCTTGGGGTTGAGCATTTTAATGCTGAAGAGTAGGTGTTGGTTGCAAAAAGTTCAAGTTTATGGCTTCAAAATCAAATAACTTGACTTTATTTTACCTTGTCAATTTCAGATACATAAAACTTGTGAAAAAGCATGGCTTGGAGATTTCACAGCCTGGTTTGGATCCTAATAGTGGGTTAACATGGCAGATGACTAAGAGAAGAGGGGATCATGAAATTCACAAGTATACTCCACCTACTTCTAAGCTTTTTCTATTGATGCTAGTACTATTCATTTATTTATTTTGAACATTTTGATGCTAATATTAAGAAATGAAAGAGTAACGCTTTCTCCTTTGCCTTTCCTTGTTTACTATTATATTTTGTAAGAGAAACAGTGGAGAGACCAGGCTGGTGTAAGGACCCTCGTTTGCCTCCCTGCGCAGGGTATCAATTGTTTTCATACTTTTCTATTTTTTAATTTTTAATATCACACGGCCTTACTTCCTTCAGCCATTCCTGAAGGGTCTTTGCTCAGAAGCCTGATATTTCTAACTCTTGCCTTTTTCTTGATTTCAGGTTTGTGGAAATCATGGCTCCTGTATTTTCTCGTGATGCCTGGCGCTGTGTGTGGCATATGATTCAGGTACGGCTTATAGTCAAATTTTTGCTCACTTTGACAATGTCCTTCAAATTTTGAACTTTCTTTAATATGGCATCGTAGAATGACTTGGTTCATGGATGGGGTCTTGACTTTGCTCTCCGAAAATGTGCCGAGGTCAGTTACAATCCTCCTCTGTTGTTTCTTCTTAGAATGAGTGATTTATTTGATCTTGTAATGTCGTGGAATCTATAAGCCGTTATTAATTATGTTTCTCTCTGTATAGCCTGCTCATGAAAAGATAGGAGTTGTAGATGCCCAGTGGATTGTTCACCAAGGTATTCCATCACTCGGAAATCAGGTATGAATGCATTGCCCAACATTGTGCATATATATTTGCTTACGAAAAACAATATATATAAATATACTTATAGATCCTTAACTGTATGACAGATCTCATATGGAGTTCTTCTTTTTTTTTTTTTTTTTTTTTGGGATAGGGAAAAGCTGAGAACGGGAAGCAACCATGGCAAGGGGTATGCTTTGCCATTGTCATCATATTTATTTGTTCACATTATTTTTCAGAAACCAATATTTCCTCGAAGGAAATTGATATTTCCACCCGTAGCCCGTAGGTGCCGCATTTGAAATTCAAGTGACAAGTTTGTATTGATTAAAAAGTGGACCTACATGCGGACATTCCAATTTACGTAGTGGAAATATCAATATTTTTTTTAAAATTTTTATTTTGATTCGTCTCTGGTGGCAGGTGAGGGAGAGGTGTAAATTAGAGTGGGGAATGTTTCAGAATCGGTTTGAAAAGGCAGAAAAAGATTATTTCAAGTCGATGGGGATCAATACTTCCGATTTCACATCACATTAGTAGAGCTCCTAGACAACAGAAATTGACCATATAGAATCTCACCGCCATCATTTTTTCTGTTTAGGTTTGGTACGGAGAAGAGAACCTTCATGAAATTCGATAGTTTTTGGCACGGTGCAAATATTCACATACATATATGCATATTAGTGTTATTTTCTCTAGTTGGGACCTGTGAATTGCAAAAAAGTACTTGGTATAAGAAAGTAATTGCATATGGGCATTTATGGTCGGACGTGTAGGGGTGTTAAATGAGCTAACTGGGTTGAGTTTATCAACCTCAAACTTGGCTCGTTAACATAAACGGTGTTTTTTTTTTCTTTCTAGAAGTCAAGTTTTTTCATAAATAATATTTAGTATTTTGATGTTATCGGAGCCATCAAGTTTGGCTCGCGAGACTGAGTTTTTTTATCAAGCTTGTGTCGAACTTTGAGCAAATTAAACTCGAGCTTTAAATGAGGGTTTAGCTCGGTTAACACGTTTAGCGGCCCCAAAGGAGCAAACAAATACATAAAAGATATGGGTAAAATTAATATAGATAGGACTCATGATGAAGAATCGAAAAGTGCAACAAGGCTTTATTTAGTTAGGCATTTAATCCACAAAGGGCATACAAATGTAATCCAGCTAGCTGGGTGGAAGGAAATGACAAGCATACAAGATATACAATATGTAATAATAGTAGCGTTATGTATTTGGTGGTATATATCAAGTTCCTCCCCCCTACATCCATTTGGTGAAATTCTTGTGCTTGAGTTTGATAAAATCATCGGCTTCCGAAGCTCCTCCCGGAGTTGACATCCACTTGGTGAAATTCGTATGCTTGAGTTTGATAAAATCCTCGGCTTCCGCGTTAACGTCCTCTTGCTCATCGACTTTCCTGTGACGACTAAGGCCACCATGATCATCGTTATCAACGAGTAGATTCTTATGAGTAGGACTCTCGAATCGGTGGGCCGTCATGTAAACGCCGGTGTAGGGAGGAGCATCGAGGAGCTTATGTGCTGTATTTGTCATTTTTCACGAGTTATGGGGCACAAAAGATGAAGATGGATAGGTAGAAAACAGAGAAAGGAACTAAAAGTGGTAGTGATCGATGTTATGAAATGTTGATCCAAATGCTGCTTTATACTATTTGGAAGTAGTTTTCATGTGATGGAGAAGATGGGAGATGGAATCTGATTCCTTCTCCTCTTCATTGAATCTCAAGAGCATATACTCCCTCCTACACGTTGGAATGGTCTCTATTTGGTGGAATACAACGTTTAGGAACCTTATTTTGACCAAGTCAATTAGAGATTTCGAACAATATTACTGCACTCTCTTCATTTCTCCCCAAGAGAATTATTAAAATATTAAAAAATTACGAATCAATAAAATTCACTTTATAAGATAGGGAAGGCTTTGCCGCCCTTTATTATGTGAGTCCGCATAAATTTTAACTAACCAAAAGTTTTTAATTCCTACTTTTTAAAAATTTTAACTAATTAGTATGCTCTACTAATTAGAAGCATCTCGAAAGAACGTTCTACTTAAGCTTAATTAGTGGACCATTATTAAGATCGCATGAGTGAGCGTTACGAAAAATGCTGGTGAGTCAGTCTAGTGACTCAATTCTTTATTTCGTCGTGCGAGAGAAAATTTTGTAAAATTATTTTTAAAATTGTAAAAATTATACATTCTCACATTTTCTAATAAAAAATAATATATGAAATTATTAATTCTAATTATATAAATATCAATTTATAAATATTGCACACACGTCCAGTATCAATTTTTTTCAACATAATATTTATGTCCACGAGTTTTCAAAACAAAGAAAAAGAAAATGAGAATTTTCATGTTTTCATAAGTTAAGTTATGGGGAAAAAAAAAAATAATTATTATTTTTCATTTTTTTGTTATAAAAAAATCTCAGAAATAAGAGAAATTGAAAGAAAAATAATTTTAATTAATTGAAATGTTTTATTATTTCCGTAAAACGCAAAAGAAAAGAAAAGAAAGAGGTGGGAAAGTGAAACTGCGATAACATCAATCCAATGACGGTTTTTCGCTGAATCCAATTCTAGTGAAAGCATATTTGCTTTCTCTCTCTCTCTCTCTCTCTTTCCATCTCACACAAGTTTGAAACGTAAATTCGCATGATGCGCGTAAATAATCATCCCATTAGCAGACGCGATTTCATGAAATCTACTGTCTGAGTAATAAATGTGATACAAAATTAGAACTTATTCATTTTTGTCCATTTTAATGTTATCAATCATTTAATGTTATCAAGCTGTAAAGACCTCGAACTCTAACTCTAGTTAAACTGAGTTTTTTTTTTTTGGACTAAAATTTATTTATTAAATCACACGTTGTTATTTTGCATCAAGTCTAGGAAAATGATATTGACAGTCCAAATTTATCCAATTACACTTTTATGTAAAACAAAATTTATATTATTTTAACCTTTTTACATCCTTTTAACCCTGTTTATTGTTTTGTAGGTTTACTTAGATGCAAAAGGTTAAAGAAATAGGAGTAAAGTACCAAAAATTAAGTTTACCTATTTTTATAATTAAAACTACAATTCTATCACTTATACTTTAAATATAGGTTGACCTCATTTCCATCAATATTCACAGTAAGTACAGCCCACTCTCCAGAATGAGAATGGTTTTGACCCCAGTAGCCATACTTGCTACTGAAATGTCCAATAAACTCCCAAAAAATAGTATATAACAAAAACACCACCTGCAAGCATACTCAGCCAACGTCTATAGCAATCACACTGAGGTAGACATTTTAAACATTCAGTGATCTCCACAATTCCAATACAACTTCCTTTCGACCAAAAATCCTAAAAAATCGATGATTTCCATTGTAAGATGAATAAGGATGAATAATCAATTTCATACTTCTTTTTGAAAAACCAATGTCAACAATTTGAATAAAAAAACAATACATACACCATGAATGCTCAGCAAAAACTCATGAATCTGAATCTGAATCTGAATCTGAATCTGAATC
>JAUMHB010047650.1:0-37705 GCA_032359685.1 Pittosporum tobira
ACTGTGCAGCGTGTGGGTTTCTTGGCTGACTAAAGTTTGGTGCGGACTTTAGGCCATTATATGTCTATTTGGGTAGCGAAAAATTATAACTTAAACAAATACTGTGACAAATTACTTGATACTTTTATTGGATGTTGTACAATACCAATTCTACGGATAGTTTGTATCAAATGAATACTCAAAAAAATTTGTGTCCTCATCTTTCTGTTCAACAAAAAAAAAAAAAAAAAAAAAAAAAAAAAAAAAATCTCAATTTCACCCATTTGAGATCCCACATTCGCCTCACATTATTGATTTTGAAGGTGTTTTCTCTTCTTCTTCTTCTTCTTTTTTTTTTTTTGACCGTTCGGTTCTGTATTTCAAGTGTTAATTAACGGTAAGCTATGTAAGGACCCAAAGCAAGTCGAGGATAACAATTCCTACTATGAAGGACCATTCCCCCCGTACCCATAATCTCAGTTGGAACACTAACAGGCCAATGTATCGTTTATCGTTAGGACGCACCATCGTGTCTCAACCCTACTCACTTCCATTCTCGCGCCACTGAACACTGGTTTGTGTACTTGAAGGCCCAGACCCGAGTATCGTTTATTTAGCAAGATCTTGAATGTAGGTGGTGTGCTTTGTTGTAATTATTTTCACAATACATAACTATACTCTTGTTTTGGTTGTTGTTGATTTGCCTATTGTATCCTTTGTCATGTATTCTCTTTGATAGAAAATGAAATGTAAGTTAATTGGTATCCAATTAAATATACAACATAACACAATTATTTCTTAAAATTAAACATTTCTTCAGATATTAAATTCCTTTGGCGTCTATATTTTTAAAAATACTCCATTCTATAAAAAGAGTCTTATTTGTCAATTTTTTTAGTAGACAAAAAAAAAAACATTATTTTTGATTGATAATCAATGATATTAAATAACATGATTTTCTCAACTTCTACCTAACAAATGTAATATGATGTTATCATAATTAAACTAAACTTTCATTAATAGTGATAAACATGAATTGAAATGAAAATATATATTTAATAGCCGAGAATTTTCTAAATGCGACTCTTTCGATTACTTAAAAACATGAGTTCAGCAATTAATAAAACTAAAATAGAGATTCCATGAAACCGGTATTTAAGATTACTAACAAGTAGAAACAAATAGACTCACAAATTAGGAAACCAAATCGCAAGTTTCCAACATGGAATCTTAATCAATTAATAATCAGATGACTGGAACAGTTGGACAGTGTCTTTGTCCATCTGATATGACTTGACGAGAACATCCACAGGGAGTTGAGGTTCCGTAAAAAACAGACCTTGCATGTCTACGCTGCCACGCCTGTTGGAATTAAAGAACACGAGGGCCTCGGCTATAGCATCTTTTTTTCGCAACATTTAGTTGGAAATGAATCGTACCAGTTGGGACGACAAGCACATCACCCTGGTTCAGATTCTTGCCAAAGAATATGCTAATCGGGTCCTGACACAACAAATCCAACTTTTATCGTGCCTTCAAGAACAAAAACCATTTCAGTGGGTTATAAATGTACCCAAACAAAAAAACCACTTTAATGGCACGAGGGGAAGGTGAGGAGGGTTGATATCCGATGGTCCGAGTGATAGACACAATTCCAGGCCCAAAGTGTTGAGGCCTGGTACTGTTCCAATGCCCACTAGGAATGCTCCGCCATAGAAGAAATTGTCATCATCAACTTTTGTTGGGTCTCTACGCAGAAATCCGTTAATGAACACCGTCACAAATGTACTCGAAGAAATTATTAAGCATAATCATTACAATATATGTCTGTGTATATATATATACATGTATTTATGCATGAAGGCACGTACATGAACTATTCCGATCAAAAGCACAAAAATCTTGAAGAAGATAAGGTTAATTTGCCGTTGATGTAATGGTACATATTGCCAGAATAAAGGGGGCTAGCAACATAATTTTGTGGCTACCCATAGATGATACGATTTCTCAAGCCTCAACTAGTAAAGAATAAAAAGGTAAGAAGCTCATTTGACTACAGAAGTAGCGAGACATCCTTCATTTGAAGTATTTACTTGTAGAGAAGGCATTGCCGTCTCATTTATGTATTTGTCCTTATATATATATGTATATATATAAACGATCTTATCTAGGTTAAAATTAGTTAAAATTAGATGAAAATATTGTTTCATGTAATTTAACATTTACCGTTTAAATTTTAATCCAATTGTTGAGAATAGTACACATCTGCTACTATTAGTAGCTAACTTATTTTTTTTTACAGACGTCCGCTACTATGTAATGTCAACTATTATTAATAGAGAATGTCAACTGTAGAAAAAAAATGTTTGTTAATAATAATGGTGGATGTGATTAATATCGACCATTAGATTTATACCTGGACGATGAATGTTAAGTTGGACGAAACATTGTTTCTATCCCACTTTGTCCATATATATATATATATATATATATATATATTTTCTTTTTTATTGATGATATTACAAAATGACACGATGCAGATGGATTCATCATTGTAATTATATTATTGTGTTATCACCACTAAATGAAAAATCATTCACAAATTTATGGAAAAACCTAAAAATAAATTTGTCTTTGGTATTCATAGTTTATACAAAGTGAACTCTTTTTTTGTGAAATAGAATGAATATACAATACAAAAGCTGCATGTCCTAAATGCAGAGGGCCATTCTAAAAGAGAACAACACCAGACAAATAATTCAAATATTCTGGTCAATTCTCTACTATATTATTTATTTCATTATAATTTAACATTTATTTATTTTTATTTATTTTATTTTATATTTAATAAATTCTTTAAATAATAAACAAATAGTCATTATATTAAAATAAAATAAATGATGATAGTACGAATGGATGGTAGTACGAATTCCCAGACAAATGCTTCCGACTCTACTTCATTCGTCCAAGATGATCACAACACTTTGACTTTGTACGGAGTTTAAAAAATATGTTTTATATTATAATTTTAAATAGAAAAATAATAATTGATATTATTATTCGAATATGAGAATAGTGAAGTAGTAGTTAAAATAATATGATATAATATTGATATAATAATTTAAAATATGATAATAGTAATTAAAATGTTATATTTAATAAAATAAAAATAATTTAAACAATTAATATTATTAAACTTCTTAAATTAAATATATTACAATAATATAATATTATAATATAAATAGAACGGAGTGAATACATCCTGGTGTACAGCAACAAATACGATGGAAATAAAAATCACCAATTGCCGTCATTGAAAGTCACAACTCGACGACTCAGTCTTCAAAAAACGTAAGAAGTCTCTCACAAGTTAAAATCATACTTCATTAGTTTTAAAATTATATATAATTTTAAATTTATAAAATAAAAAATTTAAATTATGATGCAAATTCGTACGGCCATCCATTCGGAAGCCCATAAGAGTGAATGATACGAGATGAAATACAAACAAAATTAGAAAAGTAATTCTTGAAACCGTATATTATTAAAATAAAATCTATGGAATCTTCAGAGTGGTTCTTACCTTCCTTTAACGTGCATATCGTCAAAATATATATATATATATATATATATATATATATATTCCATAAAAGATGGATGTTGCATTGAAAGCTTAAGTTGTCACAGAATCGGCCAAATTCGTCTATCACAAGGTAAATAACTGTAAACTCAAAAAATATTATGACATTTATATGCAATAATGCAGATATGGGAAGATTAAGAGATTTATATTTGACCACACGTGAAGTTATGACGAAGAAAATTACATAATCTAAAGGCTAGCAATGCATAATTAAAGGACCACAAAATTATGTGTGTAGTTAATAACAAATTTTAATGTACATAAAACATGAATCAAAAGTTATTTGAAGAAGGAAAGTTTGTATTACGCCAATTTGTAGTGAATACGGGGACCCTCACATTTTCCTAGCTACCCCTGGAAGGATAAGCCATCTCCCAATTAGTACTTTTTTTAATTTTCAATATTGTCAACCAGCAACCAAAAGGGAAAAAGATACTTCGCCACTCACCACTTGGTCCTAATTACAGTATATATAATTACATATACTCCTGCCACTACTAATTAACGTGTAAAGATCTCTCTCTCTCTCTCTCTCTCTCTTATATATATATTGACTGTCACTAGCTAGCTTTCCTACGTGGTTGAGCCACTGTCATGTCACGCAGGTTTCAAGCAGTGGGTGATACGCACCCTCTAAACATCAGTCCACACTCTCTCTTGTGGCTGACTTGTGCCGAAACAAGTTCAACACGTTCTCTACCTTTCTCTACTGCCATATATAATGGGCTTCATCCCTCACATTGAAACTCAATCCAGACGATAAAAATCCCTAGTTTCAGGCAAGCCAAACACCAATCCGGTTATTGTCTGTGTTTCTTCACATTCACCATTTCCAAGAGAAAAATGTCTCTTCTTTCCAAGACCACGGGATTATTGGGCAAAAGCCGCACTGAAGGAGATGACGATGGAGATTACGACTATGCCCCTGCTACATCCTTGGAGGGTGATGACGATGATGATGGTGGCTATGATTATGCTCCAGCTGCATGATTCCTTACATATCTAGTTTCTATCATATCGTAGAGAGAGTTCAAAGCTGACAGTGCTGTCTCTTACACCTAATTATCATGAATATTGTATTTTTGAGGGTTATTATTGATTTAATGCTAAGTATAAGAGATAATACTTATATAATGGTTTTTACTCGGTCTCTTGTGGGATTAGAGAGAAGCTTTTACGAATATATCAGGGTGATTCGGGGGTGGCAGTTATATTTAGTGTTGATCATGTATTAATTTGATGATTGTGAAAGATGGTCATTATTATAATGCTATTAAAATGAATCGAATCATTGTTTGTTTTACAGTGGAGTATTTATTTAATTGAGTGCAAATGTTTTATGTCATCTTCTTGTCACCATACATTTCTACACGGCTACACAGACCAGAAGAAAATGTCTAATATCGGGCAGATATAAATAGCAGATTGAAGATTAATGGTCTTCTGGGGACCAAATTATATATCACTTTAAGTACAAGCAAATAAATTTAAAATGAAGGACATATTATTTGATGATTACATCATGCTCCTCATCTTGCTTAGGAAAATGGATGTCTTGTTTGGCTTTTCCCAACTAGTAAATCTAGATCAGAGATTAAAATAGTAAATCATCAGCTCATGACGTAGATACCATAAGAGGAGTTGTATATATAATTATGCTTATGTTATGCTCCTATGATAAGGTAATGTTTAATAGTACTATGTCATACCAGGACTATGTAAGGTTCAGTCTTAGGACTTAATTATATTATTCACATGTTTCCACTTCCACCCACACTATAACAGAAACAGACATCTTGTTTATATACGCACAAGAAGATAGTATATTCTTAATTTCACACGTTTAAATAAATAACATACATAGCAACTATAATAACGTGATATATGTGCGTGTCTATATATATATATATATATATATAGTGGCTCATGACTCGTGCGCACGAATACAATTCATCATGGGCACAGATTTATGCTCCAAATACGATTGATATATAATGCATGCCAAGCAAAATAATAAGAATGATGTCCAACAAGTAGAAATCATGACATTCAATAGGAAAATTATCTTCAAAAACAGACGCAGCCTAGCTAGGGTCTAGGGATCCAGAAAAAAAAAGGGAAAAAAAAGAAGTCCACCTAAAGAACGACTCCAGTAGAAGCTCCATAATCAATTATAAACAAAGTTCTCATTCTTCTGGAGTTTTTTTTTTTGTTGGGAGCCTTTTTTATTAAGTAAATAAATTTATAAGTTCCACAAGTTCCTTTCTTACATGAGAGTAAGACTCATTTACTATTTATCTAAATAAAAAGTATTCTAATCCATACTTTTCGTCAAACTTACCTGTCAATAAAACAGGTATTGTTTTTTTATAAGTAAACAAAGTCCCCTCTAACCATTGTACTTGTGGAAATGAAAATTTCCAAAAATATTATCCACCTCAACAATAAATGCACCACGGCCAATTGGCTAGTTTACACATTACTAAACTAACCACTAGTGGCACAGAGAGGCTAAAACAGCGTCCATACTTTTTGAATTTTCATTGTCACCACAAAGCAGAAAGATCCTACATACTTTATCTGAATTCTGTGACCCAACCATGCACCAAGAGATGCTTTTATCACTCACCACTACTTGATATTTTCATATATGTATATATATACTTATATATTGTTATTACACATTTATGCCGACCTGTTATTTCAATTTCCTATGTGGCCGGACCACCTATTTCAGCATGTCTGCAGCATCCGGTTATACACACCCTGCAGCCATCTCTCCACACTCCTCACGGTGGCATACTTGCGCCGAAACAAGTCTAACGCCTTCTCTTACCATTATATAATAACATATAACCTCTCACTGCCATTCAAACTCACTCCAAACCACCAAAACTCCTAGTTGTTCCATCTTGTAACTAGTCCAACCCTTCTCCAATCGGCAAAACAAATAGTCCCATCTTTTCAAACCATATTTTCTTTCTATACTGAGATTTGTATAAAAATGTCTCTCATTCCCAAAACCTTCCGCCCATGGTGCAACACGCATGCATATGGAGATTACAACAATGCTCCTGCAGCATCCTTTGAAGGGGATGATGACGACGATGGTGGATATGATTATGCTCCAGCAGCATGAACGAATTACATAGTAATTGGTGTAATATAGATTCATCAGAGGCGGCTTTCGGAGCTGGCCTTCTACCGAGGGGAGAGGTGAAAAACAGAATTTTACAAAAAAAAGGGAAAACAGAAAGAAAAAAAAAGGATTCACAACCGCGCTTCTAGTCCTAGTCATAGAGTTCTTTAATCCCTAATTATGATGAGGCTTATGGCAGTATATTAGTACCGGGTTATATTAGTATAGGGTCTTACTGCTGATCGGACCTAGTTTATTTTGGTGGGTTTGGAGTGTCACACTAGAAGTTCCAATCAAACTATATATAGGCATCTTATAACTCTGTTATTCATCTATGAAATCATCATTGAGTTTAGTGATCTAATGGTAGTCATTTCATGACTTAAATAGATGGTCGCTATTATACAACTACAAGATAATATGTTGAAGCTTTATGGAGGCTATGGTATACAACTATACATGTATGGCAAATGTGTTTTATTGTCTTGCTGTTCGTTTTGTTACACGAACGGTTTGATTTTGATGAGAATGCTTTGTTGTCTGCTAGTTGTTGTTTAATGGGGTCATATGATTCAATCTAATGAAGTGGCCTTGTGGGAAGTGGAAATAAGTCCTAAAGAATTCAATTTTTTTGGGAATTGAGCACTAGTTCACAAGATTATCTGCAGCCCAACTTTTGTCAGGTCCAATCTTTGGTCCACTACATTACCTACTTGGACCTAGGCTCTGAAGTATGTAATGTAGTGAACCAAGATGGGTGATCTTGTGTGTTTTTCAAAGAGATCTCAATGACCTTATTTATAAAAGTTAGATAGGGATACACCATAGGCAAATCGGGGAATTGGAATTAATACACAAGGTTTGTATAAATCCAACCAGAATCAAAATGCAGAAACAATAGTTTTCTCATTTATTTTTAATATCAATGTGTATGGAGAGCATTCAACAGATTGTGTTAAATAATTATATCGAGGTCTATATAGAATGAGTGTAGGTTAAACCTTATGTCGGCAACGAAGTTCTCGATCTGCTTTCCTAGGTATTTGGCATTTTCCACTGGCAGACATGACGTTCGGTTCCAAATTATGCGCCCTTGTTGTAATATTTTCATAAAACAACCCTCAGTGCCTCTTCACCATAAACTCTTATAATATCTCATCTTCCCAAGAAACTGCATATTGAATAGATATCACACATCTGTCCCCATCTTTCAGGATATCATACAGAAGTGGTGAATTAGTTTAATTCTCAGTCATCAGGCTTTCCAATAATAGTCATTCATAAAATCAATGGATTCAGCTTATTATCTTCCATTTCATTTTCCCCAATACTTGATAATGGTTTTGCTATGTTATTCAACATAGATGAAGTTTTGTTCATCTCAGGGTGACTTGCATCTCCTACTAGAAACTCATGGACATTGCCATTAACCTCAATAGAACTGCACCCAGGCTCCTTCCTGACTCCCAAAGCTCTCATTTTCTTTCTCACCTTCGTAACATCTTCCCATCTGTCAGCAGATGCATAGATATTGACCAGAAGAGTATGAACACTGGAATCACCAGACTCAATACACACAAGCCGTTTAGCAAGACGTTCACCCATATCAACATCACCATGGATTCTACAAGCACTAAGTAAAGTACTGTAAAGTGGAACTACAATCTCATTCTTTTCATTAGATATCTTTTCCATCAACTCTTCTGCCTCATTTAACAGTCCAGCACGACCAAGAAGGTCTATAAGGCAACCATAATGTTCCAACTTCGGTTCAATCTGATACATCTTTGTCATGGAATAAAAATGCTGACGGCCCTCCTCTACCAATCCTCCATGACTACATGCAGTCAAAACAGCGACAAAGGTAACATCATCTGGTTTAAAACCAGCTTGTTTCATGGCACAGAACAACTCAAGCGCTTTGCTGTTTCGCCCATTCACAGCGAGTGACCAGATAATTGAAGTCCATGAAGCCGTATCTTTCTCTTGTAAGCTATAAAAAATCTCCAAGGATTTCTCTATGCATCCACATTTTGCATACATATCTATCAGAGCAGTTCCAGCAACCGCATCAATTGTTATCCTGTTCTCATCCATATATGTATGGATCCATTTCCCTTGTTCCAAGGCTCCCACCTGAGCGCAACCTGTAAGTAGAGCAACCACCGTGAACTTATCTGGCTTAACCCTGTTGTATTGCATTTCCCTAAACATGAACATTGCCTCTTCGACACGGTTAAACTGCACATACCCATTAATCATAGCAGTCCACAAAACAATGTCTTTCACAGGACTTCTCTCAAATAGAACCCTAGCTTCATCCAATTGACCACAATTCACATACCCAGACACCATACTTGTCCAACAAATGACATTTTTTCTCGGCATTGTATCAAAAATTCTCCGGGCCACGTCTAGACATCCACACTTAGAATACATATCCAACAATGCATTCCCAATTATAGTGGTAAACCCAAGTTCACTAGCAACATAATTGTGAATCTCCCTGCCGAGTTCCAAATTCTTCAATGCTATACAAGCTGAAAGAGTGCTCACAACACTGGCTTCATCAGGTCTCACTCTTCCATCCTCTTGCATCCTTAAATAAACCCCAACGGCATCCTCAAATCTCTTACACCGAACATACCCAGAAATTAAAATATTCCAAGAAACTAAATCTCTCTCAGGCATTTCATCAAACAGCTTCTTCGAATTCCTAACCAGACCCAACTCAGCATACACGTCCATAAGTGAATTACAGACATAGGAATCAAACTCAACCCCACATTTCACAACAAACCCATGAATCTTTTCCCCTACAAGAACCTCCCTCAAGTACCCAATTGCCTTAAACACAAACGGGTAAGTGAAATTATCGGGCGACAACCCATTAACCCTCAATTCATCAAACAAAAGTATAGCTTTTGTGAAGCGACTACTCTTTGTGTAAGCTTTTATCATGACATTGTAGATGAATAAAGACGGGGTTTCGATGCAAGCAAAGATTTTTTCAGCGTAATGTAAGTTTCCAATTGACGGGTCTGCGCATGCGACCATGAGCTTTTTGAGGACGTCGTCTTTGTCGTGAATACAGATTCTGAAGAGCTGGGTTTGGATTTGTTTCAGGTGTATCATGGATTTGCAGTTCTTGAGGTGTTGAATACATGTTTTGGTCGTGAGTCTTGCCAAGCGCGGAGGGGGAGTAGTGGAGAAGTGAAGTTGTTTGTGTAGGAAACGGAGGGAACTGGACTTGAGTAATTGAAATTTGAGATGAGTGGTCATGTTCATTTGACGCTATGGTTTGGTAGCCGATCCTTTGTGTAAGAAGTTCACTTCGCATGATCGAACCAAAAAATAAAAAAATAAAAAAAAAAGAACCAAAAATGGATTTCTAATAAACAATCTAATAAAGACAAGACATTCAATCTAATAAAGACAAGACATTCGTGTAGTAAAAACTTATGACAGTTGTAAAAAGAAAATAAGCATATACAAAAATATTAAAATTGAATTAAATTACCTAAACATTAGTATCATGTCAAATTTTGTCTAAATAACGTTTAATAGACAATTTAAATTATTAAAATTTAATGAATTTATAAAATATTAATATTTAATATTTAATTTGGAAAATTTTAAAAATAATATTATTTTAAAGAATGGATGGAACATATTTTAAAACTTGAGAGTAATAATATTTACGAAACAAAAAGTAGTGCCTGATTTTGGCAATGGTTTAGTAGCCTTCAATATCTTACATAAGGTGTTGTACGGGTAAACTCATGTACTGTACTACACTAGTGCCTAACTTGTCCTATTTTATACTTCATGGTCATGTTTGTTGCCGTTCATTTGAACGATTTATTATTTTTGAAAATAACATAACTCATGATATAACAGCATATAGAAGATGTGTGAGGAAACTGCCAATTTGTTCTTACGAGTAAAATACCTTCCTTTTTCACTTTGATAAAATCATAAATACACATATTAGTACTTTGCTGCATAACAACATAAATAAACTTATGCCAATTAAAAAATTATATATATAAAATTATAATTATAATTATAATAATTTTTTATAACATAACAATAAATAATTATATGTAATCCGATATATAGTACAGAAAACATTCAGACAAAAAGTAAAATCCAGATTATTAACAACTCCTCTTCTTTAACGACCTCCGGAAAACATTGACTTAGTGAACGGCGCGCCCTTGGATTCCATAATCAGTGCGGTCGCGTTTAATGTTCAATTGTTCCTCTTCACCGTACTCTGAAACACAGCAGCAGTAGTAGTAGTAATGCGTAAAGGATAGACGAAGCTGTTTTTGCTTTCTCTCTCTATCTTCATTACTCGGAGCCAAATTTCAGCGATTCAGGCTTTATCACGTGCGCTTACAGAGGTTCTTTCTTGATCTCCATCTCTACACGTCTCTTTTCCATAAATTCATATCTCTCTTTATTATGTAATCTGTCGGTGATACTATATCTTAGCACATTTCTTTTATCAGGGTTTTCAATTCTACTCTTTTTGATGTCTCTACCTCACGCAAATTACCCATTAATTTGGTCCGCAAATTCTAAGATCGAATCAACCTTTTAATTTTAATCAGCATACTATAATTTGCCTGATGAATTCATTTCAAGTTCCCTCACATTTATATCAATCTCTGTACTAGTTGATAAAAGTAGTAGCTCACTTTAAGTTGAAAGGAAAAGGAAACCCCATACACAAAAATATCATCTTTGGACTTAATCTTAGATTTTTCCCAAACTTTTGTAGCATTCTCAATTTGGAGAGTTTGGGGGTGGGGGGAGAGCGAGCAGAAAGCCTAAAAATCAATCACAAAACATGGCTTCTATTAGACTTGATGCAGCAAAACAATACTATGCAACAAGTAGTCTGGTAATTGGATACGCACTATGTTCTAGCTTACTTGCGGTGATAAACAAGTTTGCCATTACCAAATTCAACTATCCAGGTCTTCTCACTGCATTACAGTACCTCACTTCAGCTCTAGGTGTTTGGGTATTAGGCAAATTGGGATTCTTGCATCATGATCCGTTCATACTCGAGACTGCAAAGAAATTCTTGCCTGCTGCAGTTGTTTTCTACCTCGCGATCTTTACCAATACGAATTTGCTTCGCCATGCCAATGTGGATACATTTATAGTGTTCAGATCTTTGACTCCCCTTTTGGTTGCTGTTGCTGATACTGCTTTTAGAAAGCAACCATGTCCTTCAAAGCTTACATTTTTGGCGTTGTTGACTATTTTGGGTGGTGCTGTCGGGTATGTTGCCACAGATTATGGTTTTACACTCACCGCATATTCTTGGGCAGTTGCTTATTTGGTTACAATCACCACTGAGATGGTTTACATCAAACACATGGTGACGAATCTTGGACTGAGCACTTGGGGTTTTGTATACTACAATAACTTGTTGTCGTTGATGATGGCTCCATTGTTTTGGATTGCTACGGGGGAGTATGCTGATGTCTTCTCCGCTGGATCGAATTCTGGAAATTTATTTGATGTTGTTGCATTTTCAGCAGTGTCTTTGTCCTGTGTGTTTGGGTCACTCATCAGTTTCTTTGGGTTTGCTGCCAGGAAGGCAATCTCTGCCACTGCATTCACTGTGACTGGTGTGGTTAATAAGTTTCTCACAGTTGTGATCAATGTAATGATTTGGGATAAGCATGCTACTCCCTTTGGTTTGGTTTGCCTCCTCGTGACAATTGCAGGTGGTGTTTTATACCAGCAGTCAGTTACTGGAGCTAGTAATAATGCTCCATCGCAGCGCGAGTCCATGGTGTCTAAGCAGGTTGACAGTAAAAGTGATAGTGATGATTATGCTGATGAGGAGGAAGGAAAAGGCATATCTGGTAAAATTTCTGGTGTATGACCATTTTTTATCTGGTAAAATTTCTGTTATATGGACATCTATCCTTTATGTGATATTGAGATGTAGTTCTATCTGAATTTCATTTTGCACTCTTTCTTGGCTGCTCTTTTTCACGGCATAAATTTGGTCATCACACTAGCTTTTGTTTTGAGAAATTTACGGACAGCCATTCTGGTAAAACAAAAGATAGTAAATAATGATTCTTCTCTGGTATTTTTATCTTTTTCCTTCTCTACTCTAAGATTCGCGACCCATATTAAATGTTAATCATTTGGATTTGGTAATAGAACCTCTTTTTTTCTCCGTTTTAGGTGGGGAGAAACGGAGGGGGGGTTACTTAAGGGAATCATAGTTGACGAGCAAATATCCAATTTCAATGGGACTCATATTAAGTATAGATTATTTCAGAAAGTGGTATTTAACTAATGGCCTGGATCTTTTCAGTGTCTAAGGATGAGATATAACTCTGATTCTTTAAGTGTATCCTAAGTTGAGGAGCATTTTCTTATTAGCGGCTTGAAAGTATGAAAACTACTTGCCCGTAATCAACTTTGTTTCATAGCCTTCTGCAAGTGAAATAATGCTGTTTATTATATGGGTATTATTTATTGAGTTTTTGAGGTAGGACGCGTCGCCTGCATATAAGCTTTGAGTAGGCCAGTACTCGACTTTGTACATGTGACATATTTCTTCTTTATTTTTTATAACGGTGGACCTGCATCCGCTATCATTAAGGTGTGCAGGATAAACCATTGGGTGCAGACACTACCTCGCCAACTACGCCCACCGGTAATTTCATAGTAAATTATGTGTGAGTATCCAAGAAAGTCATTGTCACTGCAGGATTTCGAACTCAAAATCTATGGCAGTTTTCTATTCGGACACTCGAACATATGAGATCTTGTAATGGTTGATTACCGAATGACTCCTGGGAATATAATGGTAGTGTCTCGACTTGGTTTAAGCCGTAATCCCAGCACCAAAGAGACGAGTAGGAATGAACTTTTATTTCAGTTGGTCCATGCCCAAGGGCCCGGTCAGTTAGAGAGATCCCTTGAGCCCATCAGGCATACGTTTTCATGGAGGAGATCTGTTGTCATACTGTTTGGGCCTCCCAGGTTGGATTTTTTTTTTTTTTTTTTAAATTTAATAGCTGAGTTGCACAAAACCCACCTGACCTGGTTCAAAAACAGCTACCGATGTACCAAAAAATGGTAGTCCACTAAAGTGAGAAATTATTGGACATTTTCAATGAGAAAATTATGGATGGTGAGTGATTACATTTTTTCTAAAGCATGTTCAGTGGGTGAAGTGACAGTGTTCCTACTGAGGTTCTATCTCAGTGCGACCCACCTGTTGTTGTACGGCAAATATATGCTGGAGTGATGCAACTCTATTTGCAAAAAGAAATATATTATTTTCACAAATAAATCCTATTATTTTACTTCTTTATTAATATATTTGACTTAAATATTAGTACCCATCTATGTAATTAGCATATTTACTATTGGAACGTGTTCAAGGTTAGGTTCTTAAAGCTGTTAACATAATTCTAATTTACTAGTAGTAATTTCTATGTTGTTACTGTGTGAGTAGGGTTAAATTAAGTATTGGATACCCCGTTGGAACACCGGAAGAGGTAAATGAAGAAGGACCCCACTTTGGTTACACGGAGTATCATCATATTTATGGAATGGGCGATATCTCTCTATGCCTCTCTTTCATTCATAAGGCGATATGGTGAGAGAAAGACAGCCAGGTTCAATAACGTGGGAGTGTCGGCTAAAAGAACGGCCAAGGGAGTCGCATTTATTTAAATTTTAATTATAGGAAGGTGTGTGGTACAATATGTGCCCCAAATCATCACGTGTTCTCTTTGGGAATGCTGGTCCAAACTCATCACCCCACACTCTCTTTAGCTCCGTTTTAAAAATTCTCTATATAGTTTCAATTAATTTTTATTTAAATTTTAGAATATCTATGTTTAAATTAATTGGATATTTAAAATTGACTTTTTATTTATATTCAATTAATATATGATTATGATCATTTAAACACTTGACTCTTTTTGTACCATCTAGATTCACATACGGATTTTTTTTAAAATTGCTTTAAGTACAACTTTGTCTTGATACTCCCTTTGTCCCATAATTATTAGAACAATTTTTTACAATTTGTATGACATAATTTTTAAAATACATATAAAGTATATTAAAAAAAATATTTATTTAATATATCAATATATTATATTAAAATTTTAAATATAATTGAAATATTATAAAAATATATTATTCTAATATACTTTTTCATGCATATTTAAATTTGTGTTATACAACTGTTAAAAATTGGGACAGAGGAGGTAGACAAATAAATAACTAAATGAATATATTTATGGGAAAATTTTAATTTAATAAATATTTTTGTTTTGAAGTTTTAATTCCCGTGATATAATGTTAGTATAGCCGGGCTGCAAGTGGTTCAAATTTATTCTCTCACCTATTGTTCCAAATTCAATCTAATTATTGTATTATATTTAATTTATTAATTATAAAAAATAATTATAAATTTTATATATAATATAATCGTTTGATTAAATTTAAATAATATTTAAAATAACAAATTTGAACTCAACTGTGGGGCCTAGGTGTCCCAATCCCACATCCTAATAGGTCCCATATCCCATGGTCCTCCGGAATATTGCACTGGTACTAGTACTCACTCGATTTTAACAGAACTCCCCACAAACAATTTGAGCTTTTTGAGCTCTGTGCTTGATGGTCCCAAATTCTATATATTAGTAAATTAATTAATAATGGACCAGCCTAACAAATTGAGTTCCATTCAGATTTGTCACATTAATTTCTAAACTTAACTGCTAGTATTAGCTTAGTTTACAGTATGTGTACTGCACACATACTATTAATCAATTCACATTAATCTTTCAACGTAAATAATAAATAATACAAAATTTAGTATGGTTTTTTTGGTAAAACGGAGAGACTAATTGAGTGCTAGACTGCTAGTGCTAAATGAACACCGGCGGGGTGGCATGCTCTCACAAGAGCTTGTTTGGTAGTCATTTTTAAACCATTGATTTGTATTTTTCATCCTTTAAGTTGTCACTCAATCGCATTTTTCTTCCTCAATTTCTGATTGTTGCAATTGTTTTATTCAAGTTGTAGATTTGTAGCAATTGACTTTATATCATGACCAGGTCATGTACTTCAAAATTTCTGATTTGAAGCCAATTGTTATCAATCTGCAACGTGAAGGAAATAATTGCAACAATCAAAAATTGAGGGACGAAAGTGTAACTGGGTAGCAACTTGAAGAATGAAAAATGCAAATCAACCTTTCTAAATCGTAGTTTGCAGTTTAAATTCAACTTTAATTTTATTAAAGTTGGATTTAAATTGCAATTTTTGAACTTCAATTTAATTTATCACGATTTATCAAACATAATATTTTATTGTGTTTAAGTGTCATAAGTTCCAAACGCTGCTACCAAGCATGTACAAGATATTGTAATAGGGTTTAGAAATTATAAATTCAACACGATAAAAAATAATATTTAATAAACTAAATTTAAATTAAAAAAATTAATTTAATTTAAACAAAATTTTAAAAGTTAAATTTTAAACTGTGAGGTTAAGCGCGTTTATCCGGCTCCTACCAAACACGCCCATTAATATTCTGGGTCCGCTCCAAGTTGCACAGTTTGAGAGCAACAATGATTTTGAAGAACGCATACCAAAGAGATCTTTGACGTCTGCTCTACTCGAGAATTGACTCATCGGATTGCTAAACGGTTCCGAGCCAGGCTGTCGTTCATTATTCATACACGGTATGTAACACATTGTTTACTCTCTATCATGCACTTCTTTAATATATTTATGCAATATACAGGTGTATTTCAGAAATAGAGTTAAAGTTTTTTATTTTAGTATTATAAAATATTATAATTATTATTTATAATATATTTTTAATTTTAAAAAATAGATGATATTATTATGAAGTTGAAACTTAAACATCTAATGTCTCGGCTAAGTGCAGGTGATATATTGATCTTAATACTCCCTCCATTCCTATTTAATTGTCATTTTAGCCTTATGCAGTATTCTTAAGAAATTGGTAACTTTTATAATTACACCATTAAAATTAATATGCATTGTCAAAAATACTCTTACGTAAATTAATGAATTAAAATGTCGAGTCATTCAATAAATGTAAAAACTCATAGTAATTTATTGTAATCAAAGTCAAAATTTTGCAACAATATTTCTCTGACTATGAATGTTATTTTTTACTGCAAATATTTTATTATTAACACTTCAGTTCCTTCACGTGCTATCTCTTCTCCTTCCTCAAATTTTTAACAAACTGTTTTTAGAAATTATTTAATTTTTTTTTTTTTGCCTCTTCGTATTCTAATTTTTGAATCCTATTTCAAGTAAAGGGGATGTTAAGTAATTGAATTGGCCAAGAATTATATAAAGTAAAGAACTCTTTAGAACAATGACAAATGAAAGGCTCTAATAATCTCACAAAAATTAGACGCAAAGAAATATTATTGATTTTTATATAAGCCAATAAGAAGTATGAGAAATAATTTTTGGTTCTTTAAATTGCAGAAAAGAAGATGACGGGAGGGTGAGAGAGATACATAGAGAGAGGAAATAAAAAAAAAAGGTAAAAGAGCATGCATCAAACATGTTTTTCTTCTTATCCCCTTTATTAACGTGAGAAATATAAGGGACTAAGTAATGAGAGATATTGTATGGATTAATCAAATAATTAAGTGATGAGATAGGGATAAGTAAATTATGTAGAGAAGAGATAGTTATTTCTTGAAAATAGACACATTTAAACCGTAAGAAATAACTTACTCATTAATGTAAAAGAGTAGCATGAGAAAGTGGTACTTTACCTTAAAATATGCAAACGTCAAATAATTAAGAACAAATTTCTCATCCTAAAACGTCAATTAAATAGGAATGGAGATAATATTATTTAATTACACAATTGTCATACAATAATACTTAATTTAAGTAAATAAATATAGTAGACAGAAGTGCTAAATGTGTCGTGGGGTAGCACACGGTAATTTACTACTCCAGTATTCAGGTGTAAAGCCACGGGTACACCTGCTGTCTGTTGAGCCTTTCATTTCTGTGATATTCGCCTTGCCTTTTAACTACAACACGTAATAAAGCTTTAATGGGCGAGCATTTAATTATTTGTAGTGCAGCATCATTACATTCATTCTATAATAATAAATTTTTAAAATTTTATTTTTTTTTAAATATTATTTGTAATTTCAAGATAAATAACATATAGAGTATTGTTTTCTCTTATACCCTTAATCTCTCTCTCTCTCTCTCTCTCTCTCTCTCTTGTCTGTGAATATTTCTCTATTCTTTCTATCTATAAAACCAATGAAGGACAATGATAATATAAATTATAATATCAATTAATTTTTTTAATAAAGCATTGTTATGGAATGGCGGGAGTAAACATTTGAAAGGAAGTATTATCTATGAAAAATAATTATAAAAGATGCATTTCATATTCTAACTAATATGTTCACTCAAAGAAGAAATATATTATACATTATCTTATAGTAAATAATATAAATAAACAATGAAAATATATAATAGTGTATTTTATATTTTTATCACATCTTGATATATATATATATATATATATATAGCTGGTGAACGTGCATTGGTTATGAATAATCATGAGTGTGATATGCAAGTTGGTGATAGATGTGGATGGCTGGCTGCAAATGGCAGACCATACATTACATGAACGCGACCCACGCCAAATTAAAATCAACAAAAAAGGGCGGTTACAAACCTTTTTGCTCAAGTTTTGCCCTAATTTCTTGATCACGAGTCTAACCCAATGTGAATGGTTCACTCAAAAAAGATATACCGTAATTGGTTTGATGCAGCAAGTTGTCACCTTTTTCTGTATCAGAATAGAGTTTTAGTGCATGATAAGATAATTACATTTAAGTATGTCTAATATAATACGGTAAATCTTAAAATTAGTTCATTCGATTCAAATATTTTATTATATTATCTGTTACATCTCATATATAATTTTCACGTACTAAAATTTTTCTTGTTATTTATTAAAAAAATAATTAATTTAATTTAAATAAATGTGATCCGACTCCTCTAGACTTCCTAAAAAATTCTAAAATTTAGAGTTTGGCAAAATTTAATATTCTATTTAAAATCAAGGATATAGATAAATGCACGTGATATTTGTTAAAAATTATTTTGCTATATAATAACAGACTCGTTTTCGTCTCACTTCTTTCTCTCTCGTTCGTATGATTACGCCTTTAATTATTACGTTTCTCTTTTAATCATTTCCTTTTATGTGATTACACTGTCACAAACCTCTAAACTTCATTTTCAAATTCCATTACCACTTATAATGTGATTTTTGACATTATTTTTTATTTTTATTTTTAAACATTCATCATAAAACTTGTAAATATGAAATAAAACATATAATATAACAGAAGATGTGTAATCGTTTTCTTCTCTCTATCAACCTCTCTATTGGGCCTCATCAGAACATGTAATTTGAATCAAATCTTATGGTTTTGAAAATATATACTCCGTTTTAATCTATATTTATAGATGAAATAACACACAAATGTTTTAATTATTTGGCGTGCCGAGTCTCATCCAAAAACCCTTCGTGTATAGATAATGATTACATATAATTTTAGAGCACGAAATTTGTAATTCTATAGCGTGCACAAAAGAATTAATGGAAGAAATTCAAATCCTCTGACCCATCATTTACACATATTCTATCCCACTTAAATTCAATAAATAATTATATATTATTTAAAAATTAATTATTAATTAAAATTAATTAAAAAATAATAAATAACCGTTATATTAAAATAAAATTGGAGATGATGTAGAAAATGAGTTAGAGAATTTGAACTCATAAATAAGATTATTTAAATTATTTACTTTCAGTTCAAAATTATAGTGGATTGATGTTGTTAAAATGTCATTTTCCGATTGTGAAATCAAATATTTTTTGAAGAAATGTTGGCATCGATGTCATTGTCCAATAATTAACACCCGAATGCCAATAGTCAATTTGCAATTACCTTTTATTACCTCCACCAAAAGTCAGTAAATAACTCCTTACCAGGAAAGATTTTACAAATATAAAATTCTATAGGATCGACATGATTGTACGCTGCCTTTATATTCTCTCTTATACTCTCCCTATTAATTTCATGATAATAATGTACCAAAAATATCACCGCATAAGGAGAATAAAAGTTACCATTAAAATTCATAATAAATTATATAATTGTAACCATTCTTAAAAGGATAATATTTTTTTTACATTAATTAAAAAAAAATCTATACACTACGTGTAACAAACTTAAACATAATTTTTTTGACAAATAAAAAATTTTAGGACCTAAAAATTAAATTAAAATTTCATTGGCTATTCTCTTTGTTCGGAAAATATTGCAACATTTTGACTTTTTGCGGAATTTAAAAAATTTATTTGATATTATAATTTTAAAAAAGAGAATAATGATTTGAGTATTAATATTATAATTTTAAAAAGAGAAATAGTGATTAAAGAGATGGGGTATAGTATTGATATTATAGTTTTAAATAAGAGAATAATAATTGAAGTGGTGAGCCATATTTGATAAAATAAGATTAATTTAGACAATTTATATTATTAAACTTTCAAAAAAAAGTTACAATTTTTATGAGACGTCTAAAAAAGATAAGTGTTGCAATTTTTATGAGACATATGAAGTATTATTTAAGAAAAAATAATAGAATAAAATTTTACATATAAATGAGTGGTGGTTGGAATGAAATGTGTTCTTAGTTTTAAAATTTTAGCTAAAAATAAAGAGAATGTGAGAATGAGAAGTGAATATTTTTTTTGACTATGTATGTTTTATCATTTTCAAATTAAATTATAATAGTAGCTAACAATTTTATTCCAACTATCACTCAATATCAATATAAAATTTTATTTTATTTATTTTTTCCAAAAAATAAAAATCAATCGCAATGTTATATTTTTAAAATAAAAGAAACGGAATAAAAATGACAGAAAGGTAAGGAAGAGAATGGATAAGAAATTGTCGTAACTTTCTTTTTTTCTTATTTAAATACGAATATTGTAAGGACAGTTTTAAGTCACAAAGGAGTACCTTATTATTCTCTCTTACAAAAGTTGCAACAGAAATTATTGATTTATCACTAAAATGACACTTTTGTTATTTTGAATAGTATTACAAGCATATTACTGATTTAATAAAAAATTAAAAAGCTATTAAATATATTGACTCTATTAGCAAAAGAAAAGAAGAAGATGTTTTCTCTGTAGTTTTTTTATGATTAATTTATATTTCTCTCTTTTTTTTTTCTTTTAAAATAATTCACAAACACAAAAAGGTTACAATTTCTTTAATTTTCACTCTACGTTCTTTTTTTATTTTATTTTTCTTTTCAAAATTCACAAACACAACCTTATACGGACAACAAAAGATGTTACTTACTTTGTTTGGTCATTCTCCCATAAATGTCAATTTTGGGAAATGACCAAATTCTCCTTGAATTTTCAAAATTTTCAAATAAAAATACTCACAATCATTATTCCCTGTATTTACTTATTATCCTTTAAATACAAGTGGAATGATAATGTTGATAATTACTGTATAATTAATATTTTTTAATATATACAAAAAAAAAAAATCAATATTACAAAAATTATATAACAAAGAGAGTAAAATATAGGTTCCCAATAAAATTGTTACATGAAGAAAACTCATTTTTCAAAAGAGATAGATACATGCCGGAAATGTCAGCTCAACTTCCTTATCACCTCTCTGTCTCTCACTCACACTTAAAACCCTCCCATCTTCCTCTCTCTTTCTCCCGTCCCGTTTTAACTTGCTATTTCCACTATCACTTTACTCACTCCCTCTCTAATTAAGCAGGTAGCATCTAGCCATGATCAACAACTGTACTCCCCATCAAAATATGGCTTCTAATTACGACTCCTCCATTTCCAGCACGGGTAGCTCCTCATCATGCGCCACCAAACAGCCCGATCATATGGATGGTCTTCTCGCCGGAGCTGGCTACAAGGTAAGGTCTTCCGACCTCCGTCAAGTTGCTCACCGCCTCGAGCGCCTTCAAACGGCCATGGTCAACTCTCCCTCCAACATTTCCCACCTCGCAAATGACGCCGTTCTCAACAATCCTTCTGACCTCTCCTCTTGGGTCGATTCGTTACTTGCCGAGTTCAACCACCCCGTACCCGATTTATCCACCATCTCCGGTCTCAGTTACGTTGATGCCCATGTGGGACCACAAATAAGTTACCATCCAACGCGGAACGACCATCATCCGCCGGCGGTGCTTTGTGAAACTCCTCAACAGTTAACCGTTGTGACCGAGTTGGAGGAAGATTCAAGTATTCAATTGGTCCATGTGTTGATGACATGTGCTGAATCTGTCCAGCGTGGCGAGTTGTCATTGGCTGGTTCTCTAATTAAAGATCTACAAAGCTTGTTGACACGTGTAAACAGTGGAATTGGCTTCGGCAAAGTAGCTGGCTATTTCATCGACGCGCTGAGTCGCCGGATTTTCAAGCCGCAAGGAACCGTTTCTACCAGCTCGGCTTTTGAGAATGAAATACTGTACCACCACTTCTATGAAGCTACTCCTTACTTGAAATTCGCTCATTTTACTGCAAATCAAGCCATTTTAGAAGCATTTGAGGGTCATGATTACGTCCACGTCATTGACTTCAATTTGATGCAAGGCCTTCAATGGCCGGTCCTAATTCAAGCATTGGCCCTCCGTTCCGGTGGGCCACCATTACTACGCTTAACGGGTATTAGTCCACCATCATCGGACAATTATGACTCACTTCGTGAAATTGGATTTAAGTTAGCTGAGTTAGCTCGATCCGTTAACGTCCGATTCGTCTTCCGTGGTGTAACGGCTTCACGACTTGATGACGTGAAGTCTTGGATGTTACAAGTTGACCCAAAAGAAGTAGTGGCAGTAAATTCTGTGATGCAACTTCATAAGATACTCGGAAATGATTCGACCCGTATTAATAATGTTCTTGGGTGGATTCATAGTTTGAATCCAAAAATCTTGACTCTTGTGGAGCATGAGGCCAATCACAATAAATCCGAATTTTTCAGCAGATTTACGGAAGCGTTGTACTATTACTCGACAATGTTTGACTCGTTAGAGGTGTGTTCTTCTCAACCAGAGAAAGCCTTAGCCGAATTATATATTCAAAGAGAAATACGTAACGTTGTTTGTTGTGAAGGTTCGGCTCGAGTGGAAAGGCATGAGCCGTTGATTATGTGGAGAGATCGGCTCAGTAGAGCTAGCTTCACGCCATTATATTTGGGTTCCAATGCGTACAAGCAAGCCAGCGTGTTACTGACACTATTTTCTGCCGAAGGTTATTGTGTGGAAGAAATTGAAGGTTGCTTGACACTGGGCTGGCATAATCGGCCTCTCATTGCAGCTTCGGCTTGGCAAGCTGTACCTAGGCCAAACTCACCCAATGGGATTTCCAACGAAGGAGCAGAATAATTAGTTGTATGACTTGTTCTTGGAATTTTGAATTTCACAAGATATCATCCTTCAATTATTAAAAATAGGACAAATTATATTTAGCCTACTAATTTGAATTGCCATACAAAACTTAATGCTTGTGTATAAATTATTCTGGTTACCATGATAATTATTTGTTTGGGATGTTGGGATTGTTAAGTAATTATTGTTCTCTCACTGTAAAAATTTGACAATAAAAGACACTTCACTTATTTAAATTGAAAAGAGAAAAATATTTGTACAAAAAAAAATTGATATGTTCACGAAGTTCTATTTACTTAAATAATAAACGAATCTTATGAAGTATTTATTATTTACTATTTTCAATTATTGTTAAGCAGACCAATCAATATATAAAAGAAAATTTGTGTAAAAATCATTTACCAAGACTATAGAATTTGAAAACACTCACCATTTACTTCTATTTATGTAAAGGATTAATCAAATTGGTGATGGTTGCTTTCATATTATGGGGTGGACCAAGAACTTGAGCTAGAGCTTTTACTACTACTCCCTCCTCCTACATTAAATGTGTCTATATATTTTTTGAGTATTTGTTAAATGGAGTTAAATGTTCTAAAATATATATTTATAAATTATATTTTTTAGTATATTCAATATATATAATATAAAATTATATTTTTAAAAACGTCTTAAAATTAGTTAAAAGTTAAGAAATAAAGAAGCGGTTCAATATATTACATGAATACAATTTGTGTTCAGGACTATATTTTGTTACATTTGGTTAAACATGAACAAATTTTCTTCCCATACCATGTCTTTTGAGTTGGGTCCAATACATATTGAAATAAAAATGTCCCCATGATTTATTATCGAATTAACGACTAATAAGGTTACTCTAATTATCTCATACTACGCCCTTTGAATTGAGTCCAATACATACTGAAATAAAAATGTCTACGAATAACATTACCACATGATTTACTACCGAATCAACAACTAATAAGGCTACTCCAAATTATGACCTGTCACCATAATGTAGACCAATGAACTGAGTTCAAATCATATTTAAAACCAAAGACGTGTTGAAAAAAAAAGGATTTTTTATTTTTATTTTTGGTAATTGCTAGAAAATTATGAGCGAAATTAAAGGGGCTAAGTTCCAAGTTGAGTACTGAATGTGATACTACTGTAACAATCGCCTCTTTATATATTAAATTAGACAGGAAATACCAAAATAATAAAGAAAAAAAAAAACTGGTTGGAGGTTACATTTTTGAAAATCGTTATAGGTCAGAGTTTGAAGCACTCTATAGAGATTTGGGATGCATTCATAAAAAGACAAAGGGGGACCTGTGATTGAGATCAAAAGAAAGATACATGCATCATCACAAGAGGCTTCGTTTTCTCATTTCTCCATCATCAAGTGCGACTCTCAATCATACGAGGAGTATATCTATGATTTATTAACCCTCCTAATCGATAATTGTTTATTGTAATTGTGAATAAATAAACAATAATCATAATTCATGGATTAAATTTAGGACTAAATTTAAAATAAAATAATAATAATTTAATTAGTTGTCAGATTATATACACTTAAATAGTTCTCGTATTCATGTGAGATTAACGGTTTTAAAAATTCTATTAATACCAATTTTTATCACAACTTCAATTGAATTTATAAAAAGTATTTATTAAGTTAAATGAATGTAACTTCATAGCTACACCAAACTATATTTTGGCTCGAAGGTTAATTTCTATATTTTCGGTTGAAGATTAATTTATAAAGATAACTAATAGTAACTTTAAATCAAAATAATAAAGGTCTTTGAGTATATATATATATATATATATATATATAGATATATATTAAATCCACTTATGCATTGGCTTATGAGAGAGGACCAAAATGCTTTGATCTATTATGTTTAAGCAAACGCAATTAAATCTCGCATAGCAAACATGAAGATTTAAATTAATTTATGAATATAATATTAAAATTTATATGATTAATACTATTTATTCAACAAATTCGATTGATTGATGTTGAGAAAAAAAGTCCTACACTGAGTATCCAAGCATACGAGAAACAATTCATATACTTAAGTTGTATATTTATTTATCATTAATTGATTTTAAGTTAGATACTTCAACATAGTATTAAAGTCAAAGGTCGAGTCTTTACACTATTGAGTTGTATACTACCGTCCACTATTATTGATATGCTTAACTACCGTTGTACTGTTGAATAAAAAAAAATACAAAAATATATAAGAAATATGTTAAAATAAAAGTTTCAAATTAAATATCCAAACATGTGAGGCCCAATTCATATGCTTTAAGCGACTCTTCCACTTATTAGTATTTAATTTTAAATTCGATACTACAATAGTTGATATGAGCCGATTTTCTATTATGATAAATTAACGAAACAATAGTCGGTCCAATAACTGCTTAGGTGTTTTCATTTTGCATTGTGAATTGGTGACGGTGTTTTCGTCTTTGCGATGAATTCCAAGTCCATCGTATTATTGGGTCGTGTAAGGATTTGGGCCGGCCCCGACCTCACGAGTTGTTCTTCTTAACATTTTGCTTTGTTTATGCGTATGATTTGGTTTGTAGACAAGCTTCAACAATACTTGTTTAAAGTGATGCGAAATTATAAAATAATATTATATCCGTTCCAATTTAATCGTTTTGATTAAAAATCATACGTCTTTTAAGAAAATTATTTTTTTAAAATATCATTTTTATTTTAATTAATGAAAATAATTTGTTATATGTAATGAAATGAGAGTGAAAATTTAATAAAAGCAAATGAGTTTTAATTTTTTTAATGTGTTATGGTTCAAAATTTAAAATGAGAGAGTTGGTAAATTAAATATGAATAAGATTGAAAAAATGTGATAAAAATAATATATTAAATAAATGTGATAAACAAATTGGGATAAAAAAAAATAATTATTTGAACCAATTTGTTTATCACTTTCCTTTAAAAAAAAAAACTAAAGTGATAAGTATAACTGAAAGTTTCATTTTAATAGCCTTGTAAGCCAAAATTTGGCTACCTGTAGAATTTATTAGCCTATCAGAAATATTACATTATCATTTTTATAGAGCGAAAGTATCGATTTATCCGGAGACAAGTACCCTTATGATGGTCAAAAGTTTTGTTGCCTTAGTCTAATTATCCTGATGTATATTAACGCTACTTTGTCTGTTACAATTTATTTAAAAATAGTTAAAATTTTATTTTTTAATTTAAATAAATTATAAGTTGTAAAAGAAAAAATATCTATTGACCAAGTTTTTCAAATAAACTAAAAATACAATTGTACTCAACTTATATAATTTTTTTAAAATAAGTTAAAATAAACCGAATTTTAAAAAAAAAATAATTTATAAGTTGTGCCAAACAAATATTTAAAAAGCTATTTTTTTGTTACATTTTAATTGTTATGTATAAACAGCTTGTACCTTACTTCTAAAAAACAGATGATAAGTTGTTTTAAATAGATCTTAAAAGCATCATTGTAAGATTTGTAAAGATGGAGGATAGGATTGCAAAAACTAAAATACTACGGAGTACACTGTAAATGTGGATAAACCTGAAGGACGGTGCTGCACATTGCCCTCGGATTTTCTCCCAAATACTACGGTAGAAGTTCACAGTTTCTTGCTCTCTGCGGAAGTGCTCATAGACAGCGTAGTTATTACTTATTGGTTAATTTAATTGGAAAATGACGATCGACGACGAGAAGTCTGTGTACGTCGGTGGCCTTCCATACAACGCTACTGGAGGGACCGTTCGAAAAGCCTTCGAATTGTATGGTCATGTTATTGCTGTCAAGGTACATTTAGTTTTATCTGCATACGTAAATTATAAGTACAATCTGCTGTATTTAGGGTTTTGCTTGCTCTCGAGTTATTATCTCTAGTAAAGCTGCGTATGTATATGGTGTAATTTGGAAGTTTTTATGTGGCCTAATTGAAATATTTGTGTTTTGAATATTTAAATTGTTAACATTTTAGTGATGATGGTGTATTGTTGTATTAATTAATGATTTATATTTTCTAGGGTTTTTGCTGTGCTCTATAGTTTGCTTCACGTAGTTCACTTGTCTGGAATTTTTTTCTTTTTACTAAGCTAAATATGTAATCATTTGATATACTTAATCCACTTCCGACACATCAAATTACATTATCGTGTGATCACCGTTAAACTAAACATTAATTATTTTAGAGATAAAATTGGAATACAAAGGTATTATTAGTATTTGTGAATTTTTAAAACATGACTTGTTTTGTGAAACAGAGTAATTTTTATTTTTTATTTTTGAGACAGAACAGGAGACATGGATAAACCTAATTGATGTGTCTGAAGTGAATCAATTTGTTGTCATTTGTTAAGTACAGAGTAAGTTGGTTGGAAGGCACCTCAGATGAGATAGACATTGACGGGATATTAATATGAGCTCAGGTCCTTGGCTCTTGCTTGTAAACAAATGACTGTTAGGAGGTCCGTTGACTATACCAGCGGTAAAGGTGATGAGAGTGTTAGAGGGAGGTGCAAATATTAAGTTTGCTATAATGATTGAAGTATTATGCGATTTGTAGTGTAAGTAGTGGAATACATGTTTTTGATGAGTTTAGGATTTGTTGTTTCTGATTTGAGGTAGTTTAGTTTATTTGAGATAGTGATACGATTTAGCATATATCAGAGAAAACATCCATGCGGTTAAGATGCGCGCTTGTACTGCTCTTGTGATAAGCATGGGTTTGTTGGTTGTTTTATGCAAACGGGTAACCACATCCTTTCTGCCTTTGCTCTGCACTGGTTATTTGGTAAATGAAGGAGTAGAATGTAGTATGCACATCTAGTCCTAGTTTGTTGCTGTATTGTTTGTGTGCAGAAGACTGGTATTGAAACATGCTTATGTTTTCTTACATCCAGATTGTCAATGAACGCGGAAAATGCAATGGATTTGTTACTTTCAGAAATCCCAGATCTGTTATTGATGCAGTCGGTGACATGAATGGCAGGGTACCCCTCTCTGTGTCTGTGTGGAAAATATTCATGTGTACTTCTACATGTAACAATAAGAAATCCTCTATAATACCTATGCAGTAAGAGTAAGCAAACTATATATATATATTGTTTTGTTTCGATTTACACTTTAATATTTCTAGACATTTGACATAGTGGAATTTTGAATTAGACAATTGACGGGCGAAGAGTAAAGGTGGATGAAGTGAAGAACAGAGGCGAGAGGTTAAATTCTGGTAATGACACTTTTCGACATAATACTGAAAGAGGCATTGACCGGAATCAGGGAAGAGATCGAGAACGACACTATGATAGAAATACTTACCGTGATCGACACATAGAACGGTCTGTAAATCATGGTCAAGATAGGGATAAGGGGTATGACTGTGCACTTGATCATGATCAGACAAGGGAGTACTTCGTCTTTTCATTGATCTTTTCTTGACCATACTTTGTTTTTCCTTAAGCAGTTCCAGTGTTAATTACCGTCATTGCAGAAAAATTGCATCAGAATCAAGTGCTGACAACAACAATCAGGTAGACCTTCGAATGCTTGGACCAGAGATTTCATTTTGTAGTGCAGGAAAAGATTCTGCAATGTCGCTATTGGTGTCTTCTTTTACAGTGTTACTTCCTACTGTCTTATCAGGTTGGAAAACAATTGGATATTTCAAATCAAAAACTTGGAGAGCTTCAAAAGGAGGTTCACGTTCTTTGTAGAATCCAAATTAAGATAGAAAATTGCTAATACGTAACTTCCATAGGCAATAGGATGACAACTAAATTGCATGTCCAGATTTCTCAGGTGGAAGAACTGGTAAAAGAGAAAGGGGAGCTTGTTTTGAAGTTACAGGAGAAAAATAAGGTTACGTTCCTTTTGATTAGTTGCAATCTTCTTTATGCATCAGGAGGAATTTTGGTCTTACTGTATCTCTGTGTTGGTTTTTATGAATTATTTGTCAATTAAGGTCCTTAAAATGTTACTTCTTACTGAAAATAGCTTTGATTCTTTCAGAATTTGGAGTATGCATTATCAATAGCGGAAAAACTCACTTCACATCATCAGATGCAACTGACCAAGGTAATTTCCTTGAAAAATCTTTTGCTATTTAAAACAATAATTTAGTTAGAGATTTCTTGGAGATGAAAATATTGTGCAGCTACACAAATGTTATCTGCATATGAAAGAATATAGTGGAAGGCTGAGAAACTCGGAACAGGAACTCCAGGTTAGTCTTTTAATTTGATTGGTTCTCATAAATATGGAAGCTGCCATCAACTTCACCATTTTTCCTTAGATGAGGTTGGGTTAGCAACTGCAAGGTGTGTAATATGGTGGAGTGGTCTTCCTACATCCTCTAAAATTGGTTGGCAAATCCAGAAAGTGACGAGTTTGGAGGATTATTCAACTATGCAATTGACCTATTTGGGTAGATATTTAGCATGTTATTGCTTAGTGGTGTCATCATAAGTTCAAGAGTTGTGGTTCCAAGCCTTCCTAATTAGAACGATATGAGACCTTACATTTAGTTGAGATGCATCTGAAATAATGTGCGAGTATTTGCTGTTGTGTGTTGGCCAGGTGCATTTATTTTAAAGTTGTTATTGTTCAGAGGTTCAAAATATCATTACTCTCTCCATTCCACAAAAACTATCATTTTGGCTTTTTAAGTTAATTCGCCGCATAAAAATGTAAAATTGATGCAACTAATGTAAGTTTTGAAGATAACAAAATTTGTCATTAGTAATACTTTTTACTAAATAGTTTACAATAGTATTAAAAAATTCAGATGGATTTACATCAATTGTGAATTGTAGGATTTTTCGATTTGACTCCAAAAGGGCGAAATGATAATCTTTTGTGGTACGGAGGAAGTATCTATAAATTCTATGATTAGTGACTTTCGGTGAGCAGGTTCATATTGTAATCTGAAGTTGTATGGGTAGTAACTAGCAAGTAATTAATCTGGAGTTGACTTTGTATACCGTTCTCCTTGCAGTCTCTTGTTGCTTCAACAATGATAGAGGTAGGTACCGGTGATGATGTGGGTGTTAGGAATGGGGTCCTGGCGAATGGTAATGCTTGATGAATGACGACATCACCAGTAGGGGTTAACTGACTGTTCTTGTGATAGGTCCTAGGTGTTCTTGTGTAACTTCTTCCTCGGAAAAGATCAATTTGGAGTGGCGAAGTACAAAGCTTGCAAATAGAATAACAGTAGTATTATAAAGCAACGGTGAGGTTAAATGTTTGGCTTATGTTGTAACTTTATGGTGGTGGTCTAAGGCGGTGAGGCAACATTTGGAAATGCTATATTCTTTAAGATGAACAGCTACGAGTAATCCAATACGATGCTTCTTGCCTACTTTTTCACTCCTTGGCAATATAGTTTTTTTTTTTTTTTTGTATTTTTTTTTATTCTTTATTTATGATAACAGAAGATTGGCTGACAACCACAATTTTATGGTGCGTACCAGGTAAACTATTGGGTGCATATGATATCATCCTTTTAAACCACAATTCAAGCAGTAGAAAATAGTTTCATTGACCAACGCGTTAAACTTTTTTCTTTTTTTGGGTTACCATACATAGGCCAACACCTAAGTACAGGCACAATAAACCATAAAGAATCCCTACACAGTTGTAATGCATCCCTTATATATATTATCAGCGTTTCAACATGAGTTTCAGCTATCCTGTCCGTAGAAAAGCAATCAGGAAAGGTTGTCATATGGAACTAATCTTGTTTTCCTTTCGTTTCCCTCCTTACTTCTACACTCTCTATATATCCCCAGCAGTGAGTTTTATCTATTTTTGGGGTTAAACCCAAACGGAACCCCTGAAGGATAGAGTTATGTTATATTAACTCCGTTTCAAAATATAAGCACATTGTTGATTTTTGAAAGGTATAATTTTTAATTTCAAATTAAATTAACATGAATTCGTTTGAGTTTTGTAAAAATTGTTTCTTGTAACAATATTTTACAAATAGTATTAAGATTTTCAAAATTCTACTAACTATAGTCAAATAAATTTATGTAATGTAAAATGTTAAACTATTAGTAGAAGTTAATTTTTTAAAAGTCAATGATACTCTTATACTTTGAAAGTCGAGAAGTATTACTTTAGGTTAAAAGTTTGGGAGTTGATAGCAGAAGAATAACGAGAACATGGTAATTCTAATAAAGGGTTGTCGAAAGGCACTGTTTGGAATAAACTAGCTATGACTAGATAAAAAGAGAGGCAAAGAGAAAGCTTGTTAGACAATTGTGTGAAGCAGCTTCTTTTGTTGTGAAGCCCGACCTAATTAGATGCAATTTTCCAAAGTTATTGTGGGTTTGATCCAGATTGTTTCCGGCTTCTGTAAACATACTGGGGCTGTATAATGCTTTACCATTTCAGATTCAAGTGGGAAGGAAGAACATTAACTTTCTTTTGGGATCATTTCAAGAAGTAGTATCATTCACCTTGTTTGTGAGTTGAAGGAGCAATGGAAAATCAAAGAAAATGGTAGAAAAATATCATTTTTTATTGTTTGTGAGTTTGAAAGGTAACAGAAAAGAGAGAAAAAAGAGGTAGCTTTCTTTGGAAAATTTTCTGGTCAAATTTGGCCAGATTTGCAAAGAAAAGTTACTGTTTATTTGACAATTTTTTGTAATACTTAAGATATTATTGGTTTCTTAATACCACAAAATTAATTTATTTTTCATGTCCTCCACATATGCTATCCAAAATGGTAATATACTGTCTTTTCTTTTCTTTTTTTTAACTCACAAGCACAAGAAAAAAAATTATTTAATTTTCTATTACAAACTCACAAATACAAAAAAATTTATAACTTTTTTTGTTACTTTTCTTTTCTATTCTATTCTATTCTATTTCTTTTTTTTTTTTTTTCTTTATTCCAAAACTTACAAATGGAGCGTTACTTGACAGAGCTGAGTAATTATGAGAGCTAAATTGAAGATGAATTACCAAAAAAAACAACCTCGCATCACTCTAATATACTAATTCCGTCCTCCTGAAAATGATGACCTCAATTTTCAACATGTTTCTAGTACAGATTTTAAAATGCTTTAAAAACACACATATATATACACTATATTTTCTATATATTTTTACATTTTTAACATATTTGTATATCATATTTTTTGATAAATTAAAGATATACAAAATATATTATGTATAAATATGTTTTTAAAACGTTTTAAAATTCGTATTAGAAAATTGTCAAAAAATATGACCATTTTTTCAGGACAAAGGGAGTATTCACTATAATATATTCTACTCAAAATAATTAACTTCTTAAATACACACTTACAGGAAAAGAAAAAAGAAGAAAATATTGACGAAAAAAATCCTTTTCGCTATATTTGGGTGTGTATGGGCAGCTCCTACGACTAAAGACCTCAAGGAAATTTCGAATTCGTAACTTCTATAATCTCATTTGCCGGATGAGTATCATGGTATGCACCACTACTAAAACAATCATTTGGAGTTGATTATTCCCAAATGGTTAAACATGCCTCCCGTAAGTGGGGTCTCCATTTATTTATTTATATCTTTTATTTTATTTTTGGTACTTTTTTGTTTCTTTTTGGGTAAGTGGTAACATGGAACTGTTTCGGCTTATCAGGAATCAGATGGAAGTTCTGTGTCACTACAGGTCGCGGCAGCATTGCTCAATACTCGGTCGATTTTCCAGTTTGTGTCTGGTGAGTGGGCACCGTCATTATGTATCAAACCAAGGGCAAATCTGTCAACTCTGCGAACGCAAAAAATACCACCAGACGCCAAAGACCAGATAATCCAGTTCTCAGTTTTATGAAACATGCATATGCATACAAAACAAACAGTCGCTTTTTCCTTATGCCATTTATACCCTCATTGTAACCGACACAGAATAGCACTACATAGTAATACCAATGGAAAACACCCTAAAACTAACCCTAATAATCCTAACCACAGGGAAGCTAAAACTTGAGAGTGATGTCACTTCCATTGCTCTCTTCACCGTCCTCCCTAAGCTCCAACCCTTTTCTCTCTCCTCCATTATGGCCGCTGCCGCTGTCTGCCTTCCAGCTACTGCTCTCAGATTTGCCATCTTCTATGCTTTCCGACTGGTCACCGGTGTTACACCTGATGTCGGACTCCGGCGAGCTATGGGTCTGCGGTGAGGGTTTGTACATGTGGAGCTGGTGGTGCAACGTGTGGTGGTGCAACTGGTGGTGTGCTTGAGCTTGTGGTGGTATGGCTGCAGAATAGTATTCTTGGGGAACTGGGTAGTGTGGAGAAGCATGATGACTACTAGGGTGTGCCCCGTAGAGGGTGGGTACACCACCATGGTGCGCCGCTGCATACTCTGGTGGTACCCATATACCTCCTAAAACCACCAGCTGAGGTGCTTGGTTACCTGCCGCTTGTGGGCTTGGACTTGGTCTTCTTGTGTGAAGTCTATACTTCTGCATGCATAAAGAACATGCGTTAGGCACTGAAGCACAACAAAGGAGAATAAGCAGAGTTCAGATCAGCAATTTTTCGTACAGATTTAGGGCATGTCTATATATAATAAATAAATGAGTACGTGTATGTGTGTGTGGAGAGAGAGAGAGACAGAGTACCTGCAAATGGCTTTTAACTTCATCATTAGTCAAGCCATCAACCTTCATCAGCTCCCTGATTTGTTTTGGGGTGGCTACTGCAATCATTACCCCAAAAAGATTAATTACTTCGGTGATAATTAATATATGATAAAATGAACGCAATCATCATCGTTATAATAAAAAATGAAATGATATGAGCTTAATACAAATAGTATTTATTCCATGATAATTTTACCTTGAGAACCCCCTAACATCTGAAGAGCATTCACAAATCGCCGGTGCAAGTCTGGTGACCAACACCGCCTCGCCTTCCTATGGGTTTGGGAACTTGTGGTAGTGGCGGCGCTTATGGTGGTGGTTTGTGAATCTGCCGGAACAGTTACTCCTTTTCCTTGATCTATTACCATCCCAATACTGCCAACTTTGCTAGGATTATCTGATCTCCTTGAATAATTAGACATTCCATTATCAGTTTCTGCGAATTTCTTATCTTCAATCTCTAATTTATCAGATGAAGCAAGAGCCAATTCAGGAAGAGATCCTAATTGGCCAGGGCATGAGTTTCTTTCTTTTGAGAATGGAAGAAATGCTCCACCATTCCTCTGTTTGGCATCTAAACCTAGCTTGGAACTAACAATGAAACCGATATCAGTTTCTTTAGGAGATGATATTGTTGACTGCTGTTTAGTTCCGTCATTTGTTTGGCTCCATAATTGCGCAGAAGTCATCCAGTTAGCCTTATCAGACATGTTTAGCGTCTTTTCTGATCCGTCAGGGCTTGACTGTTGAAGGGGTATGAATTCTTCAAGAACTGGTCGTGGCCCTTGATTCGCGTGGTATGTCTGTAGCTGTTGCCTCGAAGTCTCCATGGCTGATTAAACCCGAATATAAGTTGTTAGATTCTCAACTAAGAAAATATATGTTACACACACACACACACACACACATCACATGAGCTTATGAGGCCTTTTCCTCCAAATGTAATGTAGAATTTAGACTAAAGGTGTAGGCGTTTCTTCGCTAAAATGATAAATTAATTTAGGATGACATAGTCTGAACACTAAGGAGCCATGAGTTTGAAAGAAACAAAGTTACCAACATGGAAAGCCATTACTGTCTTCTTTTAATGTCAAAAGATAAAAACTAAAGAAAAGATTAAAAAAGCTAGAGACTATCAAAAAACATGAATATCCACCGATTAACATAATAAAACAGGTGGCTTTTGAATCTCAAAACTATATACATAGGTCGATGATTCTATATAAATATATATTTGTTGAATTTATAGGTGGGGCTTATAGAGATGCATACATGCACGGATCGGATATACATAGAAGAATCGAGAAAAATAATTAGGATATTAATGTTAGATACCATTGGTAAGGAGTTGCATGCAGAGGGGAAGCTCGCGCTTGAAGGCATCAATCTTAAGGCGTTCTTGTTCAAGCTGAGAGAGGAAGTCTTGAAGCTTTTCATGATGAGTTTGGTCGGTGATAATACTCTGTTGTTGTTGATCTCCAAATGATTTTATCAGCATAGAATAGCTGCTGCCGCTACAGGCTAGTAATTCCGAGGAAGAATTAGCCATCATACCTATCTATCTATCTATCTAAATTAATAATAGTGAGTGAGTGGTAAATTAATATTAGTGATCTATCTATATCTATATATTTATTCTAATAACAAATATTGTTCATGCGGCTCTTAAATATAGGGAGGAAAACAAAGAAGAGAAAAGAAACAAAGGTGGTGGCCTCTTTTCTTTCTTTCTTTCTTTCTTGCTAGGTTTGAAACTCCAGAGAGAGAGAGGATTAGTGTTGTTTGTGAACACAAGGATGATCGAGTGGGGTGATGGTCTTCTTTTAGGGGCGAGTTCGAGACAGAATAAAGCAGGGTTTTGTAGAGATCGACAGGAGAAAAATAAAATAAAATAAAGGAAAAGCAAATGCTGTCCCTGTTGATAAAAGCCTTCTTTGTGGACTGAGTTTTATTTTTAAGCAATGTAAAAATTATTTCTTTAACTTAAATAAGTTATAAACTTGTAATATATATATATATACACACACCCCGTTTTTCAATACGTGCATGAAATGTAGTGTACTTAATTTTTAATTTATTATAAATAAATTAAAATAAATATTTTAAAATAAATTATAAAATAATAAAATACTCTCTCTGTTTAAAAAAGAATGAGTCAAACTACTATTTTCATAGTCCAAAAAAGAATGATTTAATCTATTAGTTTTAGTTTGTAATGACTTTCTTATCTTCATCACATCAAAATTTTCTTTTTTTTTTTCCTCTAATTATTATAAAATACACTTGTAAAGATAATTTTATTAAAAATATATAATATATTCTAAAAAATTAATTTTTTTAATTTATATATATATATATATATATATATATATATATATATTATTTTATTTAGACGAATGGAGTAAAATGTAACAAACAAGATCGAAGGCGGAGGGTAACTTCTTGCAAAGTATAAAAGGTAAAAGCGAGATTAAATGTGTGAAGGAATCATGATTAGCTAGAGAGAGATGGTAATTTTCTGACATGACCCGAGAGTCATGTGCTTTTAGAGGGAGAGACAGGGTGTTGTTTCAGAACCTTAATTTGGAGTAGTCTTTTTTCTGAATTCAAATTCACAAATATTAAAGATGATTCTTCTACTCCTTCTTCCTAGTCTACTTTCTTTCTTTACCTTTTACACTTTAATTTATTTATTATTCATATTTTTTTACAATTGTACAGTAACAGGCTCCATTTGGCTTAATGGGTATCTTACAAATACTCACTTTACCGATAATATATGAATTCAAGCCTCCTGTTTCGCTTACATCACACTGTTGTTAAATTATATTTATTTATTTAAATTAATTTTAAAACTTTTAATAAATAAAAAAATAAAATTATGTGATAATTATATATAAATTATAACAGCTGAGTGCAGGCAACAGAAGATTTGGACTCTTGATATATACGATATATGATGTATACCTATAAATAAACTAAAAGACAAAAGCTTAATGATCGAGAGTACTAGCAGAAATTTCGTTGGTTAGATGAAGGAATCAATAGCAATGGTCTGTATAATGCGCCTTTAGATTTATGTGGCACGAGTAAAAGTTGTAATTTAACAACACAAAACACGACAAAGCTAAAAAGCCTAGGTTTACATGGATTCAATGGTTATGATGACTGGTTTGTGTATCCAGTTTAATTAATGGAGGATGTCCTTTGCTATAATCTAAATATATTGTCTCAAATGTTATTTTATTTCAAATTTAATTTAATGATTATATTGCATTTAAGTTTATTAATTATAATTTTTTTTTTATAAAATATAACTATTGGATTAAATTGAGACAATAAATAAGACAACATATTTGGATTCTTTTCGTAAAAGTAAATTCTATCTTATTTAATTCTAAAAACCTAATTAATAATGCGATTCGAATATAATTACCTAATCAAAGAGAAAAAAAACTTCAGAGAGGGCCTATCCCCCGTCCATACTATATATGTATTGTTAAGAGTAATACAATGGGAGAGAGAACATATTCAAATGGTGTTTAGTATCAGAACCACCATGCAACTCTTTCTTTTTGGTTCCAAAAGTTGCATAATTAATTGTTCTGCAGCAATTTAAGTGAGTGCAATGAGAGAGAGAGAGAGAGAGAGAGATCAATAAGAGAATATCTAATCTAAAAATGAGACATTCATTTTAAAGAATATAATATTTGCC